>JAYRCO010000039.1:0-64200 GCA_037042815.1 Ceratobasidium papillatum | reverse complement strand
GTGCCACGAGCCACTAAACGGCCCTGCGCATAAGACTGGACTGTATGCCGCAGCTTGCGGAGGCATACAGCCCCTATATGCTTACTGGACGTGATACAGTCCAACGTCAGAAAGTAGAGGTTTGTTGCGCGGAGTTGAGAGCATGAGCGAGCCAGTATCAATAAAAAAGATGTTGACAGCCAGGGGGGAAAACCCCCTAGACGGGATGCATACATGACAGCCTATGTGCGTTGGAAACAACAAATATATAATTATATCTGGTGGCCCCGCCATCTAACAAAATTCGTACGTCTAAACGGAGCGCACGGGTGGGTGACTAAAAATATGGGAAGCTTGAACGACTTGACAGCTTTGGCGCCCATGTGCTAGACTCAGAGATTCAGGCCCTGTGTTCAGCGCTGGACGTGGACGGTGGAGTGAACGACTAACGGTTAGGCTTGCATGAGTGGGTATTGTAACATTGTTCCAGAGGAGCCAAACGGATTAATTGAGGCGTCCCCTTACTTCACTCCAGTCTACTAGAGATGTTGGAAACAAGATCAGAAAACACATGCATTGCTAAATCGCCAGAAGGGGTATAGCTTTCGCAATTTTCACATGTTAGATAGCATCCACGTAGGGGTCAGCAGCTCATAGAAGAAGTTTGTCTGAGTCACGTCACTTTGAGGAGAGTCCGGGCAGTATCTTGGGGACGGTGGACGAAGGAAGGCACTCTTGCTCTGGGCGTATCCACTCTTCGACCTCGTCTACTGTACGCTCTGCTCGCTTCAATTCGGTTTCTAGTGTTATCAGCCGTCCTTCTACTCTTCCTGCTTGTTCAGTGCTCTCTCCTACTACTCATGTTCTTCTGCGACCTCCCTCCCCTACTCCCACCGATTCTGGTGCTGCGCACTCAACTTTTGAAGATGCTCCTCCTCCTCCCACTCCCGTTTTTGCTAGCATACACGACAACAACGACAATGTCAACATCCATGGCGTTATCCCCGACGAATCCTCCCCTAACCCTATGAACCTGCTCTCTTTTATTCCTCCTCAGCCTGCTTCTTGTGCTCATAGTGTGGACTCTCGCTTTGGCAGCGGGCAGCTCACGCCTATTGCCTTTATGTCCCGCCCTGCCCCCAACCCTAGCCCCAAAACCGTCAAGATCGTTCCCAAACCCGCAACCGGTTCTACTCTGTCCCAATATCCTTCCAGCTACAAAATCACGCCTTCTGAACGGTCCCTTGAACCCTCTCCAGAATCCCAATCTTTGAGGTCGATTGAAGATATGGCCATCAACCAAGATGATGTTTGGAGGTCTTCAAACTAGGCTGAAATAGACCAGGTTTCAGGACCGAGAGAGCGCTGGTGCTGCAACTTGCCTCCCTCGTTGTACAGCGTCGTCTAGCGTGGTTGAGAAGGATGGTCAGCGCCATATTGAAAGTAACCCATAGCATATAGCAGGTTTGCCGTGGTAGACAAACTATTTCAGCAGTTATTCCTGAAGTTAGGTTTTGTGCACAATTAAGCAGCATATGGTTTATACCCTGATCTATCCATCAAAATGGTTTGTCTACCACGATAAACCTGCTATATGTTATGGGTTACTTTCAATATGGCACTGCCCATCCTTCTCAATCATAATAAACAACGCCGCTTTCTCGGTCCCAAAGCCTTGTCTATTTTCAACCTAGTTTGAAGGCCCCAATTGGGGCCTTCTCCGGACCTTTAGGCTGTCAGATGCGGCCTTTGGTGATATTTTTCTATGCTCTCAAAACGCTTATATAATACAGACTGGCCTGCTAGCGCGGCTCCGGGTGACGCTAATGAGAGCCATAAAAAACAAGGACCCCGACTTCCTACAGTGGGGTTTTCACGAAACGGCTGTACCGGTGTATATGCTACACTAACAAAATACCATTGCACGCAAATTCCTGAGTACATCTGAGTACTTAAAGATATGCATGAAGTTAGAGTGTCAAAACCTTATCAAAAACGTGCCATCATCAATCTGTGACTTTTAGTTATTTGGGACTTGATGAATTTCATGGCTATGATGCTCTGGTGTGTTCCAATCGCCGCATTCCGGGTGCAAATCAATGGCAGCGGGGCACTTGAGGCTTTGAAAAAAGGTTTTGGTCAGACGAATTGCTGAAAAGAAGATGTGCATATGATGTACTTACTCGACACATTCCAGGCGATATTTACCATCGATCTCCTGACTGCATTTGGAGCACATGTGTCCGTATGTAACCTGGTTTCTCTTATAAATGTCTTGGGGAGTCCGACGCTTCCGGAGCCAGAACCAGAGTGCGACTGATAGAAGGCTTAAGCATCCGAGTACAGCAATCATAATTCCAAGAACCTTCCCGATGCTGGGACCGTTGTGATATATATTGGCAGCTGTGGGCGTAGCAGGCCAATTGGGGGTTAAAGTCGGAGCAGGAACAGTGGAATTTGTTGTTGTCACATTGGGAGGAGCAATGAATATTTGGGCTTGACCAACTTGGAAAAGCTTGTTCTCGAGGTTAGTTAGAGTGAGAATATGATTGCCATCAGGAAGGCCGTCGTTCCGATGCTGGTAAACACAACACATCAAAGGTTGTAAATAAAGCGAAATAATTAAAGACCCCACCAGTATGATTGAGTGGTTGGCATACTGCGTCCATGCATTTCGGATTATTGGTTCCATTCCGTCCAAGGTCACGCTATCAGTGCGTGAGCGTACAAGTATCAGAGTTTTTCTCCAATCGCTTACTTGAAACTCCCTGCATCTGGCCCACCAAATCCAGTCACGGCGATGCCGGTTCCTAATCCATGGATTATCATATGTAATTTTTTCAGAGTAATATAGAGTAAATACCTTGGAAAATAAAGTCGATGCTTGCCGAGGCTGTTCTAGTAGAACTGCGCGGTTATCAGAACATAAGGTCCTGGCTGGAAATATGTAATATATATACCTCATCTGTGCGCCGTCTTGAGCTGTGGAAACAGCCCATCCTCCGAAAGAGTCTACTGATCCATAGATGGGAGGTCCAACAAGAGTGCTTGAAAGCACATTAATTGAGCTGAGCTCGCCAATCCACAGTGATAAAACTAACCTTGCTTGAGGATTGTACCATTCCAAACAACTAAGACCAAAATCACCCTGTGTAACGCTCAAGAAGAAGTTATGAGTGCCATCGTCGAGCAATATCTCGAAAAAATTATCATTAACATCCGCAGACCAGCGAAACTGGCTGGCGTTTGCGTCAAGTCGCTCGCCGTCGACAAAGCAGGTGAATTCGGCCTGAAATCTTATGTCGGAAAAACGTATCTTATGTCCATAAAACGCCCTTACCTTGTTGGGATCAAAATATCTAGTGGGGGGCAATATTCATTGTCAAGCATTGTCAAGTAGCTGTTCTGCCTACCCATAAGCCCAGAGTGCTGTTCCGTTGAACACTATCGAGGCACTTGACGAAGGATTGACAGCCCAATGAGCAGAGGTGTTCCGATCGTCCCAGGTGCCGCCATAAGCGATGATAGCGTCGGAGTTATTGACGAAGATATAGGCCATCGATGACACGAGCACTAAGAGGGGAGTCTCGTTGGAACAAGCCGTTATCCGACTATTAATTCGACGCTATCTGACATACTAGCGCTGGAGTGTCAAAACAAGGCAGTGACCAGGCACAAGGAAACGCCACCACACATCCTACGATCTAGAACTACTCCGACCAATCCAGAACCTAATGGGTTGGGCTAGATGCTTCAACAGCTCTTTATCTATCCTGTTCAAAAACCAAAATTTCTACCACGCTACATCGTGGTGCGCTATCGTTCTCAAGAAAGTACTTTTTCTCACGTTTCGACGATTTGAAATTTGGAGTATAGCATGCTATCGTCGGGGATCCTCAATACCAGGGAAGGAAACGAGTTGCATCGGATTAGCTTCGGGTCACTTCCTGCAGGTAGTAAACCAAGCTACTCAGGTACCTGTGGTTCATGTAATCAGGTCAGGTTGTGGCGAGACCCATGACCTGCCGGACGCGGATGACATACGGAGGGAGCACGGATTAATCAAATTGGCTATGAGGGCCCAAAACGCCAGAAGGCTTACACAATACTAACGATAATCGACCGCCATTCGGCCCGCAGAGAAAGCGCGCCCCGCGTCGATTGATTACGCTAATAAAAAGCCACTATACAACAAGTGAAAGTGAATATGACCATTAGACGAGTGACAAGGAGCCATGTGTATATCTAGGCTGCGCATATGAGAGAAAAATGATATTCCTGCATCCGGTCACTCTTTACACGTTGCAGTTCCCGTCGATGCCAGAACATAAACGTGAAGGCCATGAGACTTAAAGATAATACTCCGACTAGTGCAACTACCGCAATCCCAACTTTCCAACGTCATTACTAGCATTTTTAGATGTCTCCGCCAGTCTAGCTGTCGGAGATGCTATAATAACAGTAATAGTGTAGACGCTGTCCTCAGGTGAGGTGTCAAGGACACGGGTGTGGTTGATCTGTATGGGCTTAACCCCAGTGTTTGTTAGGGTGAGAGTATGCGTCCCATTTACAAGGCCATTGTCACGATGCTGGATATCTGGAAAGTCTGAAATTTGCTTATTGACTCTAATTAGACCCTACTCACCAAGATCGCCACGCAAGGACTAGTTGAACTCGTGTTTCGGAATACGGGTGCGATATTATCTAACGTCGCACTCGACACATATGAGCACGCATGAGATACCTGACCCCTTCGATGACTTACTTAAATGTTCCTCCATCAGGTCCAGTACGACCCGTTACTTCAACGCCAGTTCCTATAGCGAAGGACCTTCAGCACAAAGCTTTACGAATTCCCACAAGCACAGACATTGAAAGGTGAATGTGATACTTGAAGACGCTTCGTTGGTACTTCTTTTGGTCAAGTTGCGCATAACTAATCACATTGGTTTTCATGACTTGTTAATGCTGGGCTTACCGAAAGCTCATGTAAACGTCAGGCTGATAAGATGTTTTCCATTTCCCACTGGTCTGCACAAGATCTGAATCATTCAAGGCGTCGATTGAGGAGCTAGGCATTGATACGTCAATTAATAAAGCTAGGTGATGACTATACCCAGGCCGCAGAGGAGAATTGCTTGTCGGAAAGAGGCCGCATGTAAGATACCTTATAACATAAGCCCAAAGTACCCGGCCACTTGTCGTGGGCATGGTGGGAAGAGGTAATGTCAAGATAACCCGGAAGCGTGGACGCAGGAATACTTTACCAAATTGATGCATACATGCTTCGTTATGGAGGCATTGGGACTTTTGTCCCTGGTTCAGTCTTTGATCTGCTCGTGGAAATTTCCTACGTAGATACTGTTCATTTGCCCGGCTTTGCCGAGATTAGATGCAGTGTGATCTACAAAAAAGTCAAAATCCATGTTGGAGCTTATCTAATCACGTTAGTCGTCCGGCGCTTAGTCAGGATCAAATACATCACACCCAACGAAAGCAAAAAAACGAGTTGGCATAGTCTCAGCCCTCGTGTCAGAATCCAGTAGCCCTATTCAATAATATATGGCTGAAATGAGACACTAATTTCACCTAACCTTTTGTTTTGCCACCACGAAATTCGGCGCCAGCTCCCGATGGTGGACTGCTTGGCCACATCCACTTTGCAAAGCACGCATACATTCGATAATTACAAGCATTACACAAGGCATGAACATATAGCTAACAGTTCGTAAATGTCCTCTCGTAAGTATCATTTGTTTTCCACAGAGCGGACCTCGTGATCGTGATGCTCTGGTATGTTCCAGTCCTTACACTCCGGGTGCAAATCAACCGCAGCAGGACAGTCGGGCCTGGAAGTCAAGAGGTTAGGAACCAGACTTGTCATGCAATACGTGCATACACTTACTTTACACACTCCAAACGGTAGTCTCCGGTGATATCCTGTCGACATTTGGAGCACATTCGCCCGTACTTGACATGGTTCTTTTCGTGTACAACTGACGTAGCCCGGCGCCTACGGAGCCAGAACCAAAATGCAAATGCCGCAAGGCCCATACCTAATAGCACAGCTATAGCGACGCCAGCAACGCCACCTTTGCTAAGGCCAGAATGTACTGGGGATGGCGTCTCCGTGGTAGTGGGCGTCGACTGGGAAGTAGATGTAGGCCGAGAGCTAACCGATGTGCTTGTTGTTGCATTGGGATTTGCAATGAAGATGTGGGCCTGGCCGACTTGAAGCTGACTATCGAGGTTTGTTAAAATGAGCGTGTGGTTTCCGTTCAATAGGCCATCGCTTCGGTACTAGTGATCCTAAAGCGTAAGATACTGTGCACATGAATGTGACGCGGAGACTCACCAAAACCGCCGAATGTGGATTGTTTGAATGTGCATTCCAAGTGGTTGAAGTGCCGTTGTCTAGACTTGCGCTACAGGATTGTTGAACATGTGACCGACAGAAATTCCATGAGAAAACACACCTGAAGTTCCCTGAGTCTGGTCCAGTCCTGCCCATCACAGCAATGCCGGTTCCTAAGGAATGTTACGTCATGTTAGGTTCCTCTCCGACCGACTTAAGTTACACACCTTGAAAATCGAAAGTCAGATTTGCAGATGAAGTACTGGTAGTGCTATTAAATGACGAGAAGATGAATCGAGGATTCGTGTTGAAGTCAAAATACAAAAGCGTACTTAAAGCCATCGTTGAAGCCCCATTCTCCCCCATCTGAACTTGAATTTCCATAGATTGGAGATCCTTGGAGCAAGCTAAATAATCCCAAATCAAGATAATCCGTCAAATCGAAACAACAGATGCTAACCTTGCGCCAGGATTGTACCATGTCAAATGGCCGAGGCCGAAAGAACCATTATTAAGGACCAGGGTAACCGTGTGTGTGCCCTTTGCGATGTTATCGATGACGAGGAATGGTTCATAGAGGGATACTCTAGGAGACTGAATGACTTTAGGGTCATCTTGATCCAGAATGTAAGAAAGACTAGTCTAGACATAAGTTAATGAAACACGCCCGCAATATAGCGTGTAAATTAATCACCGTCGAATTATTGTAATCGCTGGATGATGTGGCCAGTAGTTAGAGGAGAAACATATAAAGACGTGGAATACTCACCCGAATGCGTAAAACGCTGTTCCGCTGAACTGTAGAGCGGCGTTTGCCCCAGGAGCACTGGTGTAGCTCACATTGTTCTGATTACTGTCGTCCCAATTGCCACCATACGAGACAAGAAGGTCTGTGCTATCAGCAGTGATGTTGGCCATTACAAGCTCGCCTGTCTTGAATCGAAAACGAGTGAAGGGCGTGCGGTTGGGGTTGGCCAAATATCTGGCCGTTATATCGAGTCGTTATCGAACACATTGGCGCCGTCACGTCAAAGTTTGACAGTACACAGGCACGATACTAGATAGCCGAACTTCGTCTTGTCGATCAATCCAGAACGGAAGGTCCAGAACACGGATTGCCGCCAGCGCCACAGCAGAACAATCCTGCACGTGACATTTCATTTTCTTTATGAACTTTGCAACCAGCTTCAAACTTGAGCATCTAAACCATTGGAATCGTCATGAATGTGCTCTTCTCTTTAAAAATATATTTCATCTGAGTTTATTCTTTTGTAGGTCGGCTCTGTGTCTAAAAGAAGACAATTCCCAGTTTTGTAGCCGCTCGATCTACGAAGGAAAACTGGACAGATCGTGATGTAACCTTCAGGTTTTCTACGTTTTCTGCACCTGGTGTCCAGACTTCAGAGGGTTATTTTAGTAGATGCGCTGTGCCTAACTGCCATTCTAAGCGCGTGTCTGACAGCTCGGCGCTCGGTCAAACCTCAAGTGCGAGGCGAGGTTATCTAGCCTGGCCGACCCATCCGCCCTAGGCCGAGGGCTCTCACTTTCTCTCACTCATAGACATCATGCCGATTGCTGTTGACGAAGCACCTTGGTCGAAACCTTCACAATTCGTGATTGGGCTCGACATTGGGACCGCGCACAGTAGCGTCACATACGCTCATTTGCAGCAGAGTTTGTCATTTTATATGTATTTTTCCATGCGGCCGAACTAACGATAACTTATCTCCGCCTCCAGACCTCAAGCCATTCAACGACCGAGTCACGCACTGGCCGAGTCGCGTTGGCCTGGGGGGTTCCAGCGATGCCAAGACGGCTTCGATGTTATACTACGATTCCAGTAATCGAGTATGTTGAGTGCGGAACTTGACCTAAGAACATCTTTTGGCTAATCCACGCTCTTGCGGTCCAGGTAAAAGCTGCCGGGGCTGCCGTGGCTACACCTGCCACGCGACTTGCGGCCAACAGAAACGAATGGAAACTTGTCCGCTACTTCAAGTTACAGATGCACCCTCCTGGAATGGTCCAAGACCAGAAATTCAGTCATCACCAAGGTCAGCTTTGCAGCGTGGGGTCGTGTTGCTGTAATTGACATATCGCCACAGTGTTGCCACAGGGTCTTAGCGTTGAAAAGATCTACGCTGACATGATCAGCTACATGCTAAACCACACTCGAGATTTCTTCAACCAACGCAACAGCGCGGTTAAATGGGAGCAACTGGCTCCGACTATGACACTCGTAATTGCCCATCCGAACGGGTGGGGTTTGAGAGAGCAAGACCGTCTTCGTCATGCGGTAGTTTTGTCCGGAATTATGAATGAACCTGAAGCTCGCCGTCGGGTGCACTTTGTTCCAGAAGCAGAAGCGGCTGTGCACTATGTGCTATGGGAGAAGTCGCAAGAGCTTCAGGTATGTATTATCCCATGATAACCGATTCATATAATAACGAGCAAACTACCTAGGCTGGAGATGAATTTATTGTCTGTGATGCGGGAGGATCTACGGTTGATACGACAGCTTATCGGGTCTTGCATGAATTTGAGAGCACTGCTGAACGTAGGCGTCTTCTATTTCACACTCAGCGCTTTGCTGCTAATATAATCTACTTTTAGTTAACCACAACGTTCCCGCTAAAAAAGAGAGTATGATGAGCCGACTATTTCGTAGCCAAACCTCCTCTCAGCGCTTGGAACGAAACCAGAGGAAATCTATGGCTTTCCCACAGACACCTACTGCTAAACCCCCTATTCGTCTTAAGGAGCTGAAGGCCTCCGACTGTATGCGGCTTATCTGCTTCTAAATTTTGATGCTTACGATTTTCTTGTAGGTCAACCGGCGGGAGGAGTCCTCGTCAACGAGACATTCGTAGAATGGCTCAAGGAACAGTTTTTTGCGCTGCCGCCTGAGCATGGATACAACCTCGATCTATGCGTTCAGAAAGCCGAAGAAAGTTTCGAGGCCAACTGCAAGCGGGAATTCCGAATTTCGTCAGATGCGCCATCGGAATACGTCGTCGAAATGTCAGCTGCCATTCAGGAGTTGGGATATCCTGACGGAAACATTCTTCTTCAGCCGTGGGTGTTCAATATTCATTTCTATCTTCTGACGAGGTTGATGTTAAGCTTTCACTAGGGATGTTGTTCGAGGGTTCTTCGACGATGCTGTACGGATGATCCTGCAGAGCATCCATAAACAGATATCTGGGACAAAGGCTAAAGTGGGTGAGCTTCAATCTGATCCCTTCACAGGAAAGCTTACCCGGTACTTAGTATATATTTCTTGTCGGAGGGTTTGGTGCCAGCCAATATCTTCGACAACGCGTCATCGATGAGTTTCAGCGGGGTGGGCGTCAAGTTATGTTTCTCGATGATGCACAGTAAGCAACTCGATATTGAGTTATTGCAACACTGATTCATTATGCTATGTTTAGCGGCAAAGCCGCTTCCGATGGTTCAATCATTTGGTTTGTTCGTCAAGGCGTCGTTGGCCGAGCTGCTCGAATGTCTTTCGGCCTACAAATCGTAGAACAGTACAATGCAGGGTTATCTAGTCATCGTATGCGGAACCAAGTGATGTTACCGAATGGGCGGTACCACGTTAGAGGCAAATGGGATTTGATCGTTGAAAAGGTCCGCAAGCCTCCCCACTCCGATTTTAAGACATGATAACATATGATATACTATGGTATTAGGATAGTGTGGTCGATGAGCGACTGGCGATTAGAAGGCCATATGCGCGTACATACTCTACGCCTCACCCGGATCTCGGACGATTCACGGTTGAGCTGTATGCGTGGACCAGTGATTCCGTGGCGGCTCCGGAGTGGGTTATAGACACTAATGGTGAGTTCAAATTGAGGTATTGGCTGATCTCAGATTCTGACCTCGAGATAGGTAATACGATTGATGGGTTCAGCGTCATTTGCGAAATCAACGCGGATCTGAGTGGCATGCGAGGCTCATTGAAAAAGGAGAAGGGGGATAACGGCATCTATTATAGGGTCCAGTTTGACCTCTGCCTTGAATTCGGAGGTGTTGAGTTCAAAGCGTATCTGGAGTGGAGTGAAAAGGTAGGAGCTTTACGTTATGGATTTGGGTTTCTACTTAGCTAAAGACGCATCGGCAGAAAATGACAAGACGAAGCGAGGCGAAGATCATCGTCGTAGATGGCCCTCAAACATCTCGGAATATGGCCGATTAGCGTGCAGTTGCTGTCTTTTTGTTGTAATGATATAGATGATTTGCCTTCGCCTCCAGGTCGTGTTTTTCTGAATTAGTATCACGTGATCATGTCGCTCCCAATCGGACATGACGTATGCCCGGTTTCAGTTGGCTCTGATCACCTCTGCATGTTCTCCCTCCTATGTGTGCGTATTCTGGAAGTAAGAAGAATGCTACGCGGTTTACATCGTGGTTCGCAACATGGCGCCCATGATAGAAGTATCCTGTAGGTTAGGGCCTTCTTAGACGAGTGGCGATCAGGGTCTAAGCGAGGAGTTGGCTCCAAGCAAAGAACAGTATGCCAGAGTAGACATCTGCCCGTCACAGAAGATTACAACTCAGGGATTTCATCAAGAAGGTCGCTCGTTGATGAGTAATCCTAAAACTCCAGTGTAGGGGCGTGATCACACTCGATCTGACGAACAAATAGGAATCATACTGATGCCACGCGACAGGCTGCCGTGACAAATTGGCGAGCCCTCCAGTAGAGTCCAGTATATCGGAAAGTTCAACCCCTTGGTATCAAGTTTCTGGGGTTTCCTGTGTTCAATTGCAGAATCTGGCGCAGCTCCCTTGGCAGGATGGCGCCTGAGAGTTAATATCAGTGGCCCTTATCGCTCCTCAACCTGAACACACCGGACCTTCATACCTCATCCTGGTGGCCCACTAACAGTTGTGTCAGATATTGTCAACAATATGCCTCACGCTATTGACACCACGGTCTGGTCAAAGCCCACACAGCTAGTGCTTGGTATTGATATAGGAACGGTACACAGCAGCGTAACGCTTGCATACTTAGAAAAAAGTCTAAGCATATAGTTTACTGCGCAAGGCATAATAAACTGATTGTCGTGCTGTTTGATTTTAGACAAGCTACCAACCCCGGATAGGGTTACTCATTGGCCAAACGCGGTCGGCCCGGGAGGATCAAGCGACGCCAAGACCTCGTCAGTACTATATTATGATTCCAACAATCAGGTGGGTTATAAAACTATCACAAGCTATGATAGAAAAACTGATTCAGCATGTGTACATGGTAATTAGCTTAAATTAATTGGTGACGCAGCTACAACCCCAACTGCGCGGTACAACGCTACCCAAAATCATTGGATCCCCGTTCGCCACTTCAAGCTGAAGATGCATCCGCATGAGATGCTGAATCAGAATTTTGTCCATTTACAGACAAGTGCTTGCATTTAAATGGAAATTCGACCGTAATCTAATCCAGTGTAGGCTTTCCACAGGACCTTGGCATTGAACAAGTTTATGCCGATATGATCAGGCATCTGATCAACCATACAAGGGAGTTTTTTAATAATAGACTAGGCGACCAGATTCGGTGGCAGCAGTTACTTCCTCAGATGCAACTGGTCATCGCTCATCCAAACGGATGGAATTTTGAACAACAACAACGTCTGCGGCATGCAGTGTCAATCTCTGGTATCATGAGTCAGAACGACGCGCAGTCTCGCGTATGCTTCGTCACCGAAGCAGAAGCTTCCGTGCACTATGCGCTTCATGAGAGTAAACAGAAGCTTCAGGTATGTTGTTTCAGAAAAGTAAAACATCAGGAATCGAGCTTGACGTGTGTTTTATGGAAGTCCGGAGACGAGTTTGTTGTCTGTGATGCTGGAGGATCTACAGTAGATACGACAACCTACCGAACATTGGACCAATTCGATCGTATGTATGCTTTGAAATTCTCTGTATTTCCCTTTCCGACGATATTCTTCAGTATCACTGTTAGCATCGGACTTCAACATATTGTCCAAGAGACGAAATTTGATAAAAACTTTATTCTCAAGTCGTCCACGTAGCTCTTCGAAGCTTTCGTTTGGGATCCCAAGGTCTCCTACACCATCTCCAATGCGCATGATCGAAATCAAAACATCCGATTGCGAGTACCACTCTACATCGGAATCCCGTGACACATACACTGATACACAGTCCAGGTCAACCAGCTGGTGGGGTGCTTGTAAACGAAAAGTTTGCTGAATACCTTCGGAGTCAGTTTAAGGCCTTGCCACACTGGCATTCATATGATGTCGAAGAGTGCATTCGGAAAGCCGAAGATAATTTTGAGATCTACTGCAAGCGAGAGTTCCGAGATTCCGCTTCTATTTCTGAGTATATCGTGGACAT
The DNA here is from genome assembly GCA_037042815.1 of Ceratobasidium papillatum. Classification (NCBI taxonomy): domain Eukaryota; kingdom Fungi; phylum Basidiomycota; class Agaricomycetes; order Cantharellales; family Ceratobasidiaceae; genus Ceratobasidium; species Ceratobasidium papillatum. The sequence continues at coordinate 51,503 of JAYRCO010000039.1, read as the reverse complement.
GTCGACTCATGTCCCGGAACTAGATTATGATCACGGAAGGATTCTTCTAGATTCGTGAGTTCTTCTACTGAAATCCACATGTTATCGGTTTCATCCTTGCACCTTAGGGGAACTGTTCGGGGATTCTTTGACGATGCGATAGCCCCAATCCTGACAAGCATTCGTAACCAATTGGCTGGGACGAGCGCCAAGGTAGGTGGTGTGGTTGTAAGTCAAAATATCCAAGCTTATAAAATGTAGTACATAATCCTTGTTGGTGGATTTGGAGCCTGTGAATACCTCAGACAACGCGTCATCGAGGAGTTCGAGCGGGATGGGCTCCGAGTTATCTATCTGAACGATTCTCAGTACGTACACCCAGCCAAGTCATATTTCTTTCAGTTTTAGTTATTTGTTAAATGCAGTGGCAAAGCCGCCGCTGATGGCTCAATTATCTGGTTTGTGCATCATAGTGTCATTGGGCGTGCTGCGCGCATGTCTTTTGGCCTTCAGATAGCGGAGCCGTATAACCCTAGACTGGAGAGCCATCGGTTACGTAGCCCGGTTGTGCTTCCAGGTGGACAACATGTCATTGGGAAATGGGATCTGCTCGTCGAAAAGGTATTTGGCCTACAAGTAGTACGCTATGGAGAAGTACAATGACATTTTTAAATGGATAGAACCAGATAGTAGATGAGCGCTTTGCTCTTCGGAGGCAGTATACCCGCCAGTACCGGACGTCCAATCCCAAACTTGGACAGCTTACAGTGGAGATATACACTTGGACTATAGACGGGTTGGCGCCCCTCGAATGGGTCACAGATACATATGGCAAGTCAAACCGTCTATGTTTATTAATCTTCTTTTTCTCACCTGTTCACGTAGGAAACACAAACAATGGATTCCATGTTGTATGCAAGATTACAGCAGACCTGAATGGTTTACAAGGCTCTTTAAAAACTCAAAAGGGAGATAATGATACATATTATCATGAACTTACCTTCGATCTTCGCCTTGAATTCGGGCACGTCGAACTCCAAGCGTTCTTAGAGTGGAAGGAGAATGTGAGTGTTTCAGATTTTCGGTGGTATTTGCCGTCCTGAGACTACGATTTCAGGGAGAATTGAGGCAAAGCAGCGCTCAGGTTTTGGTCCCATGAGCAAATCCTTCATCCGAGGTTCTGTAGACGAGCATTGCCTGAGGAACATGCTACCTAGGTATAACAACAGCCGCACTGGTAATTATGTTCCTTGGTGAAACATATTGTACCTTGGCGCGTGCGGTACAATAATTAATACATTAGTCATTCACTTTACTAGAAAATGGATAGATCTGGAAAACAGTTGCCGGATATCATGCAGCCAAGGCCAAGAGTGAGAGATTATAGAAGTGGATCACGCAGAAAATCATTAAACGAGGCATCCTTATGAAATGTTACGCTCGACGTGTACTATTTACCTATAACCAGAAGTCGCTGGATGCAAGACTAATATCACATGCACGTTCTTAGTTGATGATAGATGACAGCAAAACAGTAGATATTTATTAAAAGAAAGCCCAGCAACAGCCCGAGAGCTTCAGTCGTTGCGAACTTCGCGAACCTCATGGTCGTGATGGTTCGATGTGTTCCAATCATGACATTCTGGGTGCAAGTCAATATTAGCAGGGCAATCAGAGCTAGGAATATGTTTATATATGAGATCAGCGAACGCATGAGGTTAAGCTTGTGTGGGCACTCACTTGACACACTCCAAGCGATAGCTACCTCTAATGCCCTTCCTGCACTTGGAGCACATCCGCTCATATGTGATGTGGTTCCTCTCGTAGATATTCAGAGGAGCTTGACGCTTGCGAAGCCAGAACCAGACTGCGAATGCTACAATAGCCAAGCATCCAAGCACAGCTATTACAACTCCTGCGACCCCCCCTTTACTAAGGCTGCGACGAGCGTTGGTATTTGCAGATGTGGGAGTTATAGTGGTGGCAGTAGGACTTGGAATGGCTGTCATATTAGAAGGAGCGATAAAGGTTTCCGCCTGGCCAACTTGAAAATGCCTTTCCTCAATGTTGGTAAGTACGAGCGTATGATTTCCATCGGGAAGTCCGTCGTTTCGATGCTGAATCATACATAGTGTAAGGCTTTTTAAGGAAACCAAGAGGAGAATGATATATTCACCAATATGGATGAATGGTTGACATACTGCGACCATGCATTTCGAGTGATAGGGGCCATATCGTCCAAGGTGACACTATATGACCTTGAGAACAGGGTTGATCATGTACCGCCTGGGCACCCACTTGAAACTTCCTGCATCCGGCCCGCCCAATCCATTCACAGCAATGCCAGTTCCTGAACCAATGATTATGATTCAAGATCTGAAATCGGAGACAGTCATAATAAGTACCTTGGAAAGTGAACGTAATGTTTGCTAAAAGCGTGCTAGTATTACTGCATGGCAGTTGGAACACGATTTCTCGGTTGGAATAATCAATATACCTGAGCTGTGGGCTATTTTGAACAACGGGAACTGTCCAATCGCTAATAGAGTCTGTCTTTCCGTTGACTAAAGGTCCAGGAGTAGTACTTTTAACCTTTTGTCAGAAGTATTCAAATGTTTCAAGACTTCTGAAACCAACCTTGCTTGAGGGTTGTACCATTCGAAACGGCCGATGCCAAGATCACCTCGAGTGAGACTCAATGAGACATTGTGAGTGCCTTCAGTGAGGTTTGGAATCATAAGAAATACTTGGTTACCATCGGCATATCGTTGAAGTACGGTCGTGTTTATTTCGATCTGTGTGTCGTTCACATAGCAGCTAAAATCAGCCTAGTAACAATGTCAAAAGCATGTATTTGGGGTTGGGGATATGAGCCTACATTCCCAGGATTGAAATCACTATCCAAGGACAATAATTAAAGAGGACTTCTTCAGGTGGTCAGTTTTCCTCACCCATAAGCCCAGAGTGCTGTCCCGTAGAATGATATCGAGACGCTGCTCAGCCCGTGCCCACCTGCCCAGCGAGCATCAGGGCTTTGATCGTCCCAGGTGCCACCATAAGCAATTATGGCGTCCGTGTGTTTGGCGGAAATGTACGCCATTGGTGCCACGAGCACTGGATGCTGAACTGTGAGAGAAAGAGTCCTCACGGCGATGAACCCCTCACCGAGGGCGGTTATGATGCAATTTGATATGTTAATTCTTCGGCGTCAAAAAAGGTAGTGTGGCCGTCAATCCCCCACACCCTGTGTTAACCGAGCTAGCCGAGCCCAGTTATCTGGGCTAAATGGTTCTCTCACTCCTTTCGTCTTCCAAAGCGGACATCTCAACCGCCCGCCGAATCCCTGTCACGTCACAAGATCTTTTTGCACTGCATGAAAAGGTTTTTTCATGATGGTTCGATGGAGCACTGGTTCCAAGGTAGTACGTATCTGGTAGTATTCCCGTGTCTATGGTTAAGCTAATAGGCCTACCGCCCGAAGATTCGTAGATAGAAGCAACGCATATAGTGGACTTCCGGTTACGCGATATACGAGGACAAAATACTGAAATGCTACCAGGACCATATCGGTACCGTCCGAACTCTCATTTGTTTGGAACCTGATGAACCGCATGGTCGTGGTTGCGTGGCGTATTCCAGCCCCTGCACTCCATGTGCAAATCGATATTTGCAGGACACTCGGGTCTGGAAGGGTAATTCACTGTTAGACACGTTGATTATTCTTATCCATTCGCGAACTCACTTGACACACTCTAAGCGATAATCGTCCGCGATGTCTTTTCTACACTTGGAGCACATCCGTGCGTAGATGATTTCGTTTCTCGCGTAGACATTCTGCGAGGTGCGTCGTCTCCGATACCAGTACAACGCAAACCCTAGGATACCTAGAAATGCGAACATGCCGATGACAATACCGGCAATCGAACCTCTGCTGATACGCGTCCCGGTATTACTTGGTGTACTTGTGGTACAAGGCGGGGGTGACGTGGGCGTAGGTGTGGGCTGATACGAGTCAGACGATTCACCGAATATCTGCGCCTCTCCTACTTGAAGACGTTTTGGCTCGAGATTGGTTAGAGTCAATGTGTGTGTTTTATCGGAGAGGCCATCATCTCGATGCTAATAATCGTCATAAATAAACCATTATCCATTGGTTTGAGCACCACCAGCCTACCAATACCACCAAGCGCTCGGTTAGGGCAGACGCATTGCGAGTTCTCGGTTCGAGGTCATCTAGTTTCGCGCTAGAGGAGGAAATGATTTCCATGTGAATACACTAGTATTATCGGATCTACCTGAAAGTCCCTTGCTCTGGCCCAGCCCATCCCATCACAGCAATTCCAGTTCCTAAAAGATGCGTTACTAGGTGGAGGTCTTTGCTAAAACTTTCAAAAGAGGTGTACCATGAAAGGTAAACGTGATGTTCGACCCTTGCGCAGTCGTAAAACTATATCCACAGATATGTAAGTGGAATTGAAACATGAAAGCCTATAAACTCACTTGGGAGGCTCGTCGTGACTCCATCCTTCGCTGAGAGCCCCTGTTATATTCTGCTGCTGTTCCGAACTAGATAGTAGATAGATCAAGGGTCACATACTGATCCAAAGTGGCTAAAACCAAACCTTGCTGCAGGATCATCCCATTTGAAGTGGCTCAAGTTGACTGTGCCACTGTTGACCGTAAGAATAAAGTTGTGTGTTTGATTGGTGAGGTTCTTGGTCACCAGAAAAGGCTGATTAGTAACATTCTTCGTCTTGATTAGACAAAGCTCGTTATTGATTAGACAAGTAGTTTTAGACTAGAATATAGAGTCAGGAAACGAAATTCGGCTTCGGTCCACAGTTCTTACGGCAGAGGTATCGTATTGGCTAACGGAAGTATGAGTGCTTGAAGAAAATGCCACTACTGTGCTACTCACCCAAATGCCCGAAATGACGTTCCGGTAAACGTTAAAGACACGCTCGAGCCGGAGCCGCTGATCTGTCGCATGCCCATGTCTATGTCGCTCCAATTGCCGGCATATGAGACGAAAGCATCGGTGCTGTTAGCAGTAATGTTGGCCATAGCACGTCTGCTGGAGATTGACTGGTGAGCTGAACGTTGTGGGTCGGAAACTGGCCATCAGGCTGGATTTATCTGACGCTGGGACATCAGAGAAAGAGGGCGCTCTGTCAACTGGAAACCACGAAGCCGTCACATCCAATGCTATTAGGGTCCAAGTGGCAAGCGCCACCGTTGTTTGGGTGCGATTCACGTGGTTAGCTGACGGCCAAGACCGAAGCCCGCGACGACAGGCTGGCAATTGTGATACATGTCACGGTCTTTGATCACATTCTGATAGGAGCATGTGGCTATGGTAACCAGCATTTCAAAGCTGTGGCTGGTTCTAATCGATGACTGTCGTCCTGTCGCTCATTTTGGCAACTTGGGCATAGGTCTGAGGGCGGTGTTCAGGTAATGGTCAAAGTACGACAGATATATTATATCCCCGAGAGCTGTCTATTGTATCTGCTCCCGTCGCTTCTGCTGCCCCTAGCTGATCTGTTATAAAATGCCGACCGCCATCGCTGATGCATGGTCTAAACCAGCCCGGTTTGTGATCGGACTCGACATCGGGACTACGCATAGTAGTGTGACATATGCGCACTTGCAGCCAAGTTGGATTCTTTGTTCTTCCACCAGCCGCAGTGTTACTAACTTCTCACCCCAGACCTTAAGCCATTCAACGATCGAGTGACTCACTGGCCGAGCCGCGTTGGCTTGGGGGGTTCTGGTGATGCCAAGACAGCCTCCATGCTGTATTATGATACTGATAATAGAGTATGTCAAACTTCGGCATTCATCGTCAAGAGTTGCGAAGTTATTTGGAGCAATGGGCGCTTATACGATGTCTTTTAGGGTATTGTATAGCGCCAATTGCTCCAAATAGCCTTGTGGCCTCTAATAATGCGCCCCTCCTTCCAAGTGTGTTATCATTCATGTTTTTTTTGTCTGTTTTAGATGAAGGCAGTTGGAGCTGCTGTCGCTACACCGGCAATGCGGCATGCGGCCAGTAAGAACGGATGGAATCTTGTCCGTTATTTCAAGCTGCATATGCATCCTCCCGGAATGGTCCAAATCCAGAAGTTTAACAACATAGAAGGTTAGTTGCATAACAACTCAGTTTATACTATTCTGATTGAATAATGGTTGAACAGGGTTGCCACAGGGACTCACTGTTGAGAAAGCTTATGCCAACATGATTAGTTATATGCTCAACCACACGAGGAATTTCTTCAATGAACGGAATAGCACGATCCAATGGCATCAGCTAGTCCCTATAATGACGCTTGTCATAGCCCATCCAAACGGTTGGGGTCTGCAGGAGCGGGACCGTTTACGTCGCGCGGTTGTTTTGTCTGGAGCAATGAATGAAACCGACGCGCTACGCCACGTATGCTTTGTTCCAGAAGCGGAGGCAGCAGTCCATTACGTGCTATGGGAAAAGTCGCAGGAACCTCAGGTATGTCTCGGGTTGTAATAATTAATGTCTGTAGATACTAAATAATATCCCCAGCCCGGGGACGATTTCATTGTTTGCGACGCGGGGGGCTCCACGGTCGACACTACGACTTATCGCGTCTTGCACGAATTTGAGACTACTCCTGAACGTAAATAATCTTATTGACTTTTGGCATTATCCTAATTAAGCGAACCTCTGTTAGTCGAAGTCAACATTCCTGCCAAAAAAGGGAACAAGATGATGCAAATGTTCCGTCGTGTGTCCTCAGGCGAGCCTTCAGAGCATAACCAGAGAAAGCCCGCGGTACTCCCGCAGACACCCACCAAAAAACCGGCCATTCGTCTTAAAGAACTCAAGGCTTCCGATTGTAAGTATTCCGTCTACTCCCAAATCTGATTCTCAGATGTATATGCGTTGCATATAGGTCAACCAGCGGGAGGTGTGCTCGTAAACGAGAATTTTGTAGCTTGGCTTAGGGGGCAGTTCTCCGCCTTGCCTCCCAATCACGGATACAACCTTGATTTATGTGTCCAGAGAGCCGAAGAAAGTTTTGAGGCGAGCTGTAAGCGAGAGTTCAGGACTTCATTGGATGCGCCGTCGGAGTATATCGTCGAGATGTCGACTGAGATTCAAGAATTAGGATATGCTCACGGAAACATCGTCCTTCAGCCGTGGGCACTTTCTTCTAGAGCTTAGCTTCTAATGGGGCTGACATTCAGCTTTCAATAGGGATACTGTGCGAGGTTTCTTTGATGACGCTGTACGCCTAATACTGCAGAGTATTCATAAGCAGATTGCTGGAACAAAAGCCAAGGTCAGTTGGACCGTAATATATTCTATCGAAAGAGCACACATAAGTGCGTGGCCTGTAGTACGTCTTCCTTGTCGGAGGGTTTGGCGCGAGTCAGTATCTTCGACAACGTGTCATAGACGAATTTCAGCGGGACAATTGCCAAATCATATTCTTGGACGACGCACAGTGAGTACACCAAGAAATCGTCACCCTTGTTCCTATTAAATGCGCGTTTTTGTAGTGGTAAAGCGGCTTCTGATGGATCTATCATTTGGTTCGTACGTCAAGGCGTATCGGCACGAGCTGCTCGAACGTCTTTCGGGTTGGACATTGCGGAACCGTATCATCCATCTATGGATGATCAAGGTGTGCGACAACAGTTGATATTCCCAAACGGAAGGCGTTATGTTAAGGGTAGATGGGACCTAATCATTGAGAAGGTCCTGAGTATGCTTTTAGATCTTCAATGACTGGGCTGACATACAATTGCTTGCGCCGTAGGATTTTGTGATGGACGAACGATCTGCGATTCGCAGGGATTATTCTCGCACCTATAACACGTCTGACCCTGATCTTGGACAATTTACAGTCGAGCTATATGCATGGACTGGCGACTCGGAGATAGCTCCTGCGTGGGTGACTGATCCCAGGGGTATAAGTATTATAATTAACCAATGAATCCAATAACTGACTATCAAAGTAGGAGATATCGTTGACGGGTTCAGCGTCATTTGCGAAATCACTGCTGACTTGAGTGGTCTACAGGGTTCACTAAAGAAACAAAGCGGCAACATGTCCACTTACTATCGGCTTGATTTTCATCTGTGCCTTGAGTTTGGAGGCGTTGAACTCAAAGCATATTTAGAGTGGAATGAGAAGGTAAAAGTTTCCGTTGATTCTTGTGGTTTTTTGTAACTCAAGAATGCTTCTTTAGAATATGACTAGGCGAAGTGAGGCAAAAATCATCGCTGCATATAGTCTACCGCATTCTCCGGACGTGATTAGCTAGTTGTATTATCTCTTATCTCCGCAACTCGACTTTTATTTTATTTAACTTCATTGTCTTCTCTTGAAGTAACATCGCGTGGTTGAGTCACTGTCCAATGGGTATATCCAAGATATGAGATTAATTCCAGTTGTGTCTGATCGATTACGGATCTTCCTTCTCTTGTGTGCGTAGATCCTACGATGATACTACAAATCTTACACGGTTTAGCTCGCGTCGTGGAGTCTACAGCAGAAGTAGTTTTCCGATCAGGCACCGAAGCTGTTGGCGCAGTGTCTCCCATCAGACCCCTTTGTTGGTCATCATCGCTATCTGGCCGTGGCATGTGGTCACTCAACTTCTGCACAGTCGTTTGGCATCGCTTTTCACTCATTCTGGACATAAAATATGCATACACAAACGCTTCCTGATGCCGTGGTTATCTGAAAGTTATTCTTACGCACATTGTATAAGCCGTGGGTACCCTCATGGCCCGGATATGCGCCTGAAATAGGAACTGTATTGAAGCCGAGCTCTTCGCAAGATAGGCTGCTCAGTAACATAAAAGCATTGGATGCACCGTTAGTTAGGGCACCGACAGATCTTCGGTTGTGTCTTTTAGCCCCCAAATCACGATGGCTCTACTTCACAAAGCATTGAATCACTTCGCTCCTGGCAAACACGCCAAACACTCAGATCTTGCTTCAATCAACTCCAACAATAGTACAAACAGTTTTGCGACATCGATCAACTCGTTCTATACCACTGCTACTGGAGGATCGAAGGTTCCTAAACGTCGTCGCCCCCCTGTGTCTACATTAGGTCAGGCAGAGGTTACAGTTGGGACTCCTGAACCGTACAAACTTCCCCCTGGAGTCGAAGTTCTACCTCCTACGGGAGAGCCGCTCGCCACCCATGTTGTGACGCTTAAAGATAAAAATGACGCGCCCAAGGTATCATTATTGCTTCGTAATTACGCAACAGAAGGGACAGGGCTGGGAGAAGCTTTCTATTCTAGTAATGGTAAGCCTTAAATTGCTTCGTCTGGGCTGATTTAATCTTAGCATGACTTTAGATGTGATTAGTGGTGAAGTTCGCTTGATCTTGAATAAACCTGAAGATGTTCGTTCAATTGATGTCTGGGTAAGGGAATTTTAGTGTTAATCATGCATGTCTAAACGTTCGTTCTAGATTGGTTCGCAAGCTGGCAGCTCAGTTTTTGTATTTGAGCCTCATGCGCTCAAGATGCACGCCAACGTCTGGCCTGGAGCGAACAGTGCTCCTTCCAATAAGTTCGAGGCAGGGACATACGCATTTGTCAGTGGTATATGCATACACCTTGATTACTTCTCTATCCGCTCACTCTATATCATAGGAGTTTAGCTTTGAGCCTCTTCCCAGCGACATCAAGGTTCGGCAGGATATGAAAGCATTTGGAACCAAGGTGATTTTCCCTTTTCAAAATCACGAATAATCGATTACATAAGTTATCAATACACAGGATAACACTTCAGTTGCTCTACCGCGTGAGTAGCTCACGAACCATTTGCTCCACACAAGCTGAATCACACTACTCCTAGCATCGTTTGATCTCAGCATGCCTTTGTGGTATGGTTCGATTGTTTACGACATTGGGGTTGATATCAAATACGGGATGATGGAATCTGATGACCAGTACGTGCCTACCACTCCTCGAACTCTATTCAATGATAAACTAACCGCATACATTCAGTTTGGATACTGCATTTAAATACGAGCCTCGCTTTAGGGCAGCTCCGAAACCCAATCCCCTGCCTCCTTTCCCGCTTATTACGAGTCGCAACGATTGGCCACATGAGCGAGAATCCGTGGGTGGATGGTCTATCACGCCATTTGGAGGTCGTGGAAGGTGGAATTTATCTACTATGATTGAGGTCGAGGGATTGGTTTGTCTTGCCTTATGTTTTGGGTTATATGGGTTGCTGATGAGGTGGTTAGCTTGGCATTCGTGATCCCTCAGTGGCTCATCCAGGAGACGAGCTCGATGTCGTTTTGCTCTTATGGTCCAACCACCCTGAAGCTCTAGCTGAAATTGGCAAACCAGGCTCTGTCGAGCTTAGCTTCCTGCGTACATCCATTCTAGGCGCCGATGCCCTCGTCCCAACTAACCGAGCGAGGAAAAACCGTCAAATCTGGCCGCAGCGACATGTTACTGGAGTAGTATGGTCTGAAGACGGGGGCCATAAGATAGGATACCGCCCGGACGACGCGGCTACTGTTCCAATCTTGCATCGTGGCGATCCTGAGGAAGGGAAAGATTTACCTTCCCCCGCTCTGTCGGAAGAAGAGGTCAAGCAGTTTCCGGGACAAGCGGATGAGGGTCATGTTGTGGCGCTTCATGGATCTGTACCTGTTGCGGTCGCGGAAGGCAAGGTGACACCGAGCTTCCGTTATCAGAATATCGCGATTGAAGTAAGTTTTCCGTTCCTCTAACTTATGTTTAGAATTTGCTTACAATAATCAACCGTGTAGTACCTCGTCCACGTGCTCATCCGTCATCCGAACTACAACCACATATCGCCCTCTGCACCGGGATTTGAGGGTGAAGCTCCAGTATGGATCGTAACGGAACCTCGTATTGGAGCGGAACCTGCGCCTGCTAATGCGGAGCGCAAGTTTTATGGGGAAAGCATTGTAGCACTCGATGAACACTCGAAGCGTTTCCCAAGTGTGACTGGAAAGTTGACAGACAAAACTCGTCCAGAGTGGGATGATATTCTAGCGGGGCAAGGCTTTAGGATGTATAATTTTTAAGTGTGGGGAGATGAGCTGAGATTATGAAATGAATTATGAAATGAATTCGTGTATTATACTTGATTCGGGTTGTATGCGTTATATTAGCTCTCGCGAAAATCGGATACGAATGCAATTGAGCAAGTTATTTGGAGTGCCAAGAGTCTTGCGACGAGCAGTCTATCGTTACGTGTTCAGCGTGGATGACGCGCTCCTAATTGGGCACCAGCCGAACTGCCCTGAAATGTCTAATTCGAGATCACGTGCCCGAATGTTGGCAATCAACTGCTCGCCCCTATCCTTCCTACCACCATCATACCCCTCCTGGATGCTCAACTGAGCCACAATGTCACACATATGGGAACGACAAGAAGTCCACAAGAGCTCTAAATGCGTCGAGATTGTCGTGACTCTGTTCTCCGAGTACTGCCAGGCGGTGACGACGATGGCGAACCTCCAGAAAAAGCTTGGGAGAGCGTTGAAAGATGCTGCTGGAGTCAAGGGAACTGGGATGGCGCCGGGTATGTGTTGCTCTAGTATACTGCTCTGTTTGCTAACTTGTATGCAGCTAATGCTATGCAGGCTAGTGCTGCACTCTTTGAGGCTCTGGGAGAGGTGGACGGGAAGCTCGCAAAACTCGCAGAGAAGGAATATGATGGCGTCAGCTCTGAAGTGCGAAAGCACTTCAAGAAGATGGTCGTGAGTGCCATGGTTTTTGTTTGTTAGGCTGCTTACTCACAGACGGTCCTAGAAAGAGGAGAAAGCGCATGACGAGCTGACTTTCAACACGAATGTTAAACTCAAGCAAGCCTGTAAGTTGAATCAACTGCAAATGACACATGGCTAAAATTAATTCCGAATAGCTTCCTCCTATGACAAGAAAGTCAAAGGAAAGGTTCCATATACGGCCGACGAGCACGCCAAACACGTTCATTTGCTTAGCGCCTTGGGCAACGAAATGGCCTCTGCAAAAGCGTATGTGAACATGACATTGATCGAGGAGCTATCCTGATTGCTCTTCTAGTGCACACGAGACCCTTGTATCCCAACGACACGTCACTACACTATTTGCCGTCGGTGCCTCCCTATCTCGTGTTGCAGACGCGTCTTGGACTGGCGCTTGTGAACATGTTCGCCGAGCTGGACCTCATGTTGGACGGATTGGTCAATGGCGATCGTTATGCGAAGGTGGATGGGCAGGAGCGGTCCCGGAGGATCTCCCCGATATCGACAAGCCGGGTTCCGGGGTGATCGAGAAACATAGGATGGGTGGATCGCCTCGTAAAGAGTTCAACTATAATCCGAGTTTTGCCAGCACGAATTTGACTGGTACGACAACCATGACGGGATCGACCAACATCTCGGGGACTACCAACATGTCTGGAACGACTGGCATGTCAGGATCGACGAATATGACGGGAACTAGTGCTTCTACAGGGATCTCTACTCCGCTCATGTCACCATTTCCTCTGACGCCGATCCCCGGGATGGGCCCTAACGGCCCCGGAGGATATTTTGGCGTAGATGACGTGGATCTCAAGCCGCCATTGCCGCACTTTGCCAGGAACATGGGATCGCCTGCCCTTAGCCAAAGTACAGGCATGGCATCACCCAGACTTGCGTCCCCCGCTCCTATTGGAACGCCTTTCGCATCTCCAACTCCTCCGCCACCTCCCCAACGAAAAGACTCTACTCAGTTTCCCCCTCCACCTCAGCACCCAGCTTCTCCTACACGACCACACGTCGGTCTTCCGCCCGCTTCGCCCACACGATCGAATGCTGGACTTCCGGGAGATAACCATGACGGAATGCCGCCTTCCTCTCCAACACGGCCGTTTGCTTCGTTACCAGGCTCGTATGAACTGCCACCTTCGCCGGCGCGTACGCCAGCCTCTCCTATGCGTCCACCGGCTTCTCCTATGCGAGCGCCTCCCTCTCCTGTGCGAACACCGGCGCCTGTCATGCGATCGCCCGAAGTTGCTCCCTCGCCTCCAACACCTAGCACCAAACCCAACGCACCTACCGAACCTCCCACGCCAACTCCCGCCAGAAAACCTGTTGAGAACGCATGGGGTGCCGGTTCGTGGGGTGCTCCGAATAACGAGCAAGACGATCAATCGAACACTGGACCTCCCGTATCGATCTCAAGATTTTTGAACGAGAACAAGGAGATGGGAATCGAGCTTCCTTCGCTTGATGATTCGGTTCGGGAGAGTGTGGAGAAGATGGCTGCTGCGGCGAGAGAAGCATCCGAGGGCTCTGGCAGGGAACCTGCAGATGACGCGAATGGGTGGGGTGGGAATCAGTTTGAAACTGGTCCAACTGGAACGGTCAAGAAGCTTGTGTTGGACGAGGACAGACGAGTGATCTCTGGCGGACCGAGACCGATGCCTGAGCGTCCAATGTCGACGGTCGAGGGTGAAAGGCGGCCGCTACCAAACCCTTTGGATTTGAACGGGAAGACGGGTCGGAAGCGGGGTGGAAGTATTGAGTCGTTGACGAGTAGCGGGAGTACTAGTCGGGTGGCTGCTATGCGAAGTCGATATGATAACCCAGTGAGTAGATGTGGATGTTATGCTTATGCTCGTTGAACTAACACCATGTAGGGCGCTGGTCCAATTTCGCCGCCTCTCGGAAAAGAACGACCCCTACTAGCTCATGCCGTATCGGACATGATGAACGCTGCACGAGTTGGTGAACCTCAACAGATCCGCGGTGGAGTTTGGCCTCCTCGACAGGGTCAACAGAATCAAGCTGCCCCTCCCACATCGTTTACTCCGCAACATCGACCCGGGCTAGCGTCTCCGTCTCTCGACAACTTGAACGGTGCCCAACCAAGTTGGAGCACGCTTCGAGAACGAGAATGGCGAGCCCGAGAGTACGCATTGAACTTGGAACAACGAGAGTTGGAGTTGGAGAGGGCCAGGCTGTCGCTGCAGAGAGAACACCAAGAGTTTACGCATTATACTGGATCAAGTACGGGCACAGGTGGTGCCGGTGGACCGAGTGGGACGATTGGCGCGAGTGTGAATACCAACATGGCCGGATCGAGTACAAATATCGGCGCCGGCCATTCACCATTTGGCCGGCGTCCTCGCTCTCCCGAGAGCATCCCAGACGACACTCGTCCACCTTGGACGACTAAGTCCGCTGCGGCTGCGAACCGGTACACTACACCTCTCCGAGACGATTCTGACGCCGAGTCAACCTCGCCTACCAGTAAGGACAAAAAGGGCACTTGGATGGGAAGAGGGTTGAGGAGATTGAGCATGCCAGCACCGTTTGCGGAGAGGAAACAGATCCAGGTCGTGTCGATTCCTGCGCCGAACAGGGAGCCGATCGGGAATAGGAGGAGCTTTGATATCCGACATTAGACGTTGAGGAGGGGCGCATAAAGAGGGGCTTTGGTGATATACATAATTATGGATTCGTGGTTGTGTTTTAGTTGGACTTTTTCCTATCTGGGTGTGTGCGCTGTTGTACTATTCGCGGTGTTCTTGTTTGTGTGGCTTGTTCTTGTGTGACTTGGCTGGTGATGCACAATTTATCTTGAATATCTTATACAACCTTTCAATCATGTGTGTTAGTAGCCGTCGTATTCGTCAAACAATGAGAAAGTAGGAACGGAGGGTAAGAATTGCGCAATGGATTACGTAATCATGGGGTGGCTGGTGGCGATCTACTATAATTTGTCGAAGAGTCCGTGCACTCAATAGAGATCATATATGAATATTGGAATTCAACCCTGGCGCTGAATTATAGCTGAGATTCTATTGTTAATAGGGCTGAATGCATGCTCTACAATCGCGGCGCAAGTTGGTATGTGAGCAGGGAGAGGAGGATGCCAAATGACAGCGCACACACAAAGAGATAGATATCAATAGGCTATTGCGTTTGAATTAACGCATACATAAACAAATGCCCCACTCGAATCGTGCAATGGAAGCTGCGATGCCATGTTCGATTTCCATGGCGGGTCCTTTAATTAATGGACGAGGAGTGAGCAACAAATAAAATTCAACACAAAGTAGCCAGCAATGAAGCGATTGTACAAGATAGCATATACTCGCGCATACGACATAATCCACACCAGGTTGACTCCCAAGGTAATAGGACATAGTTGAACAAGGAGGTAGAGCTACCGTAGGCACTCAGTCCAAGATTCTTCATTAAGCACCCGGATGTCTTCGTAGTGAATTGATGCATCACGGTTGCAATAAGCGAGTGCCGCAAGGTGTTTATTAATGAGTTCGATCATATGACAATGCACGGTAGGATCGATATAGTGATATTCGTCGTATTTTGTGACAATCTGAACATTTGGCCATATAGAGAATAGATACCTAGGAGAAAGGTAAATAAGTTCTTCAGTTTAACTCAGGCGTCCCTTACCTTGCAAATAGGATAGCATCGCAGCATTCAAATTTCGTGATCGAGTGCACAGGAATTTTATCGTATAGCCCGAGAAAGTTTGCTTCCAGGGTACGGAATGCACAATTCCGGTATCGTGGAACGTGTTCTAAACCAACTTGCCCTAATGACAGAGGGGAATTGATATCAAAGTCAAAGTTGAGGTACTCTAACAGGGGTATCCAAGTCTTGAATTTCCGAAGATCTGCCCATGACAAAGGGTGGGACGGGAAACCGATTGACCTGAGGCTTGGAAACGCCTTGGAAAAATATTCGGCAAGATCGACATCATAATGTTGGGGATCGTCAGCCCTGGTAGCGAATGGACGATCTTGAAGCCGAATACCCTCGACGTGTAAAGCATGTATCGGCAGGCTCTGAAGACTATACAAAGCAGAAGTCGGAACCTCCTGACGAGGAAACCTCAAGTCGGGATGAACCACATGGAGCCATAAATCTTCTAGCCTTGGACTCTTCTCGACCAAGACTGAAAAGAGTTGAGAGATTGTATCCTTAAATTCTTCGTTGGTCCAGCGAAAAAAGTCCGAATAAGTACAAATCTTGATCGTTTTTAGCCTGCTGACAAGCGTTGGAACGTCCCAAAACATTTGGAAAGTATCGAAGTCGAGTATGTAGTCCACACTAAAGGACTTGAGGGACGGAAATGCAGTATCAGGAAGCACTGGAATTGTATATTCAATATCTATGGGGTTCATACTGATTGAAAGCGCTTCCAGTGCCGGCCAGGCGCTGATGACGCTGAGACAGTCTGGATCAATCAACTCTGCTGAAGATGCAAGGCTAACCAGAGGACAAAGACTAGTTAGGGGAATCCTAGTGCCAATTCCAATTTGTGCCTCAAAATTCGCCCTAGACTTGTCTGCTGTATGACGGAAAATATCAAAGTAAGACCTGAGGTCAGAACTTGCGAAGATAGACAATGTCTGTAGCCTGGGACACTTCTGAGAAAGAAATTGGATCAAGTACGACGACTCTAGCATCGGCAAGGTTGGGATGTATGTAAAACCAGTTATGACCATTTTGAAGCTGAGTAGAGCGGGGGATAGGATTGGTATAGCACAGGCAATGTTTTCGAGGTACCTGTCATGGATGGTTATTGAGACAAGATTCGGCAGAAGAATACGAGAGGCAGCAAAGTGGTAGAGGGCCTCAAGATTGGGATCCGGGCCTGAGCATCCAAGATCTACATGCTTAATCCATGGACCATATAGGCCGAGGCGCATTGGTCCTTCGACGAGTGGTTTGGTCGACTCCTATAGGGGTGAAGAAATAAAGAAAAATTCCAGTCGATCTCAACAAACTCACATGCTGGTATTTTAATTTGTCCTTTGGTGTATATTCTTCAGCTGGCAGCAATGTTAGAATTTGGTAAATTTCCTCAACATGTTCCCAGAGGTGTGGCATGATGATGTAAAAAAGCCTCTTGTTCACGCATCCCAGGCGCATACGGTCGGGCAGCTCTAGATATTCGTAGACTAGATTGACGAGCTCCGGCAAATTAAACAAATTCATCATGGTGGATGGAGTCACGATGGTGGTGGCAGAGTGAGCTGCCGGGAACCGTTTGCACAGCCATGATCATGTTTGTACCTCTTTGTGTCTCCATCGAATTTAAGATTGTCACAATTGATAGCCGGCTAAGGTCATAAGGATAACAGACTGTATTAAGAGCACAATGAAAACTAGTTGTTTGTGTTATAGGAACTTGGGTGTGCTGTAGTGAAAACTAAACCATGAAACGAACAAAGTCCAAGATTAATCGCCTTCAGATTCTGACCCCGATTGCGATTTTGAACTCGAGCACTGAGTCCATGACTCCTCGTTCAGTACTTCGATGTCTTCGTATCGGATTGACTCATCGTGGTTGTAACAAGCGAGGGCATCGAGCTGCTTGTTAAGAAGTTCAATCATCTTATGATGTGGAGTACGGTCATCTTCACCACATAGCTCCACTAGTTCTACAAATTGTGCAGCAACTTGAGCGTTGGGCCACATGGAGAAGACATATCTACAGATATAATAGTTAGTTAGAGCTACATAACAAATTACATGCTACGTACTTTGCAAGAAAGGATGCGTCTTCGTGGCTAAGTCTATCAATCCCATCTTCTAAGCCGTCCGCACTTACTCCAAGAAAGTTTGCTCCGAGTGTGAAAGCTGGGGAGATGCGGTGACGTGGGATGCTGCTCAGTTCTATCCTAAGATCACGAGAAAAAGGGGAAATATCAAAGTCGAAACGCAAGGACTCCAGTTTAGGTATTTTGGAATGGAATTCTCGAAGGATAGACCAAGGTACTGGGTGGGTTGGAAAACCGAGTTCCTTGATGTGAGGGAATGCCGTAGAGAAATAGTTGACCAGTTCGAGATCCCCCTGTTCATACTCCTTGTCATACGCAAACGTCCTGAGCTCCTCGAATATGATGCCCTCGATGTATAATGCACGTAACGGCAATTGTTGCAAAGGGTCAAACGCGGAGATCGGAACGTCGTAATTAGGGAGTGAATCAGGATGAACCAAGCGAATCCATAGATCTTCAAGTCGCGGACTCTCCTTGACCAGGACGGCAACCATTTGGGAGAGCGTGTCGGAGAATTCCTCGTTGGTGTAGTAGCAAAAATCATTGGAAGGAAGGAGCTTGATTGTTGTAAGCTTGCTGACAAGTGCCGGGACATCCCAGAGCATCTGGAACGCCTTAAAATCTGTCACCGAATAGAGCGTGAGGGATTTCAGAGCGGGAAAAGCGGCATCGTCGAGGGTCGGGAGCGTATATTTGCTTTTTCTTGGGTTCATGTGAATTGTTAAGGACTCTAGAGCTGGCCAAGCGCTAATTGCAGTGAAGCAGGCGCCATCGAGAATATCACCAGAGGTAGTAAGGCTGACCAGCGGAGAGATGTTGGTAAAAAACGACCCGAGTCCTATTTCCAGCTGACGGCCAATCGTGGTTTTACTGTCGTCTGAGAGGTGCAGCTCGGCGCGTGGATTGAGGCTTTCGTTTTTGAAATGCCGAGGAAATATGGATAGGGTCTGCAACTTTGGGCACCTTTCCGCCAGGCAATATAGCAAGAGTGACCATTCGGCGGTGCAGAGGGGGCGGAATTCGTTGAAAGGTTGATCAATTGTGAAATCGAGGCTGATTAAGGATGGCGAAATGCAAAGCGCGACCCAAGATACGTCTGTGGGGCCAGTCACCTTCAGTGACATGACATTTGGTAAGAGAACGTGTTTTGCGGAGTAGGCAAATAGCGCATCTAGACGATTTTTTTCGACAGGAGCTTCTCGGACTTTATAGATCAGGATATGCTTGATCCACGGCGCGTAGATGTTGAACCTAACTAAGTCGCTTTCTGTAATTGACTACGCGATTGTCCAGGATAAACATTTAGATAGTGCAAAACAGATCAGAAGAGAGTAGTAACCTTTTTGTCGCACTCATCCTGGTTTCCACCATTGAGAGCCGGGAGCAACGGCAAAATCCAGGAAAGGCCGTCCAGACGTTCCCAGAGAAGCGGCATCAATGTTTGGAACAATTGATGACAGGTTCGAGCCAAGCTGGCGCAATCACATGGCTCCAGAGAACTGTCGATCAATTTGACGAGCTCGGGGATGGTAAAAATATTTTTGCGAGTCGGCAGTGTCATGGTGGTATACTGGTATGTGACAGACGAGACGCGTCTGCACAGCCACCAAGGGACCGTGTCCCCGATCAATCTATTCGGCTATGCGATTGATTCGACTTTGCGTTGTATGCGTGTTGACGATCATCCACAGAGATAAGGCCACCGGGAAGTACCTTATGAAAGGGTCTCACTTTCGGCATGAGAGCTTGTGTGCTTGCGCTCGATAACTAACCGAGATGAAAAGAATAACCATGGGACCGTTCAATAGTAATGTCATTTGCGAGGCACTATATCTAAAAATGAGTAGTACTCTGGGTGTAGTAGATCAGAAGACTTCTAGAAAGGTGAAGTCAATAACAGTGATTTGAGAAAGATACTGGTTTCGCAGATGCTTTCCGGGATCGATAATGTCCTTCCAGGTCGTTGAATAGTCTCTATAAAAAGGAGCGATTGAGTCCCACAGTGAAGCAGCGGTAGCGTCAATTCGCTTATAAAGCAGGGTGATATGAATCACTGGAGCATCCGAGTGGTCAGGAATAGATAACGATGCCACTTTCTGATACTCTGCTTGCGGTAGGAAGCGAATGGCAACGTGAGAACAAGGTTTTGAACCCAGCTGGGATAGAAAATGACTATTTCCATAGCCAATAAGTTAAATCACTAGGAGCTAAGTTCACTAAACTGGGTGTGCGCACCATAGAAATTCGTTGCGTGAAATACCAAGTGAAGAGAACACATTTGTGTTGTATTTGTTTACATCGTTGACTGCAACGGCGACAGAGTTGCTGGGTTTGAGCAATAACGTTGATTGGTAAAATTCAGTTGCATTAGACAGCTGAGTCAACCGCTCTTGTGAATCCGCTGCCTCGAGCGACGAAGACTGAGATGATGGGCTACAATATGTTTTTCAAAAATATATCATTTATAAGCACTCAGAAATAGGGCTCACCTGCCGTCCCAGTGAAGCCAGCACGCTTTCGAGTCCGAATCATGGTCGAACATTACGTGTGCTTCGGTTACATCTACAGTCCATGACTTAGATTGAACATAATCTTCTAGAAGATCATTCGTGTACGGCCGAAGTGCCGCTAGTTCCCAGTTCCGATTCACAGAAAGCTGAATAGTAACATCCTGGAACGGGACAAACATGTAGGAGGATACCTGGCCATAAGGTGTGTAATTCGTCTGATAGGTCGGGGGGAGGTATATCACCGAGCTTCTGGTGCGTAAGATCAAGTCTACCGGTGCTCCCTCGACTATACCCGACCTTCCAAGCTCAAGCATATCGTCAAGCTGCACACGAGAAAGCTCAAGCTGTTGCAAAGTGACCGGGATGAGATACTCTTCTTCTATTCGGTGCTTGATATCTCGGATGATCGATGTCGATTGGAACCCGCCAATAGTCACCACGTTTTGGAACGTGGTCCGGACGGTGACAAGGATAGAACCAGAAGGCTTCACTAACAAACTTTTGGAATTACTGTGCAGGTGAGCGGAGGTGGACGAGAGGGGTGTTTCTACAGAAATTTGAATTAAATAAGTTTCACGGAACGTAAAGTTGGCACATACGACAGTCAGTCGTAGTTAGTGCCGTACGAGAAATCGCTGCACTGGTGTTTTGTGCAGTGGATATCACGTTCCTTGCGCTTGTTGTGTCAGCCGCCGGGTTCTGAGAGTCTTCAAGCTCATCCAAAGTAACCTCCACTATCTTCACATTGTCGACCACATCCGGCCAGATTTCTTCGCTGATCTGTACAAATGCCTCGCCATAGTCCGCGAGCGAGGTGGATATAACAATATCTTGAGTTTTGGCGCCCCGGAGCTTAGCTATGGATTTCTGTATAAGCTTGACAGTAGTCTAGGGGCCAAAAGGTTAGCGTACCCACTGGCAATCGAGCTGATTGGCAATCACCTGGTAATCTGGATCTCGTTTGATTGCTACAGCCCTACCAAGATAGGTAGCAACATAATAGGGGAGAGAGCTAGACTCTGGAACAATCAGGTTGTTGGACATGGGTTTGATGGTGGCAACTTGGAAGCACAGATCTGCTGTGCCACGAGGTTTGATGTTTGTGGCTGTATGCTCTGGAATGCTGACTAATCTTCCCGACTCTTATCTTATTCTCAACGTCGCTCGCAACAAGCTCAACATCGCATGGTGTTCAATTGGTTAATAAAAATTACCGAAGATCACAAGAAGATGTTTTCCCTCCTTTTTTCCGGTTTCTCATCTCTGCGACATGATCGTTGAAAGTACTCTTTTGTTACCCCCACTCAGCGACTTGATATCTGTTCTTCCTATTATCATTCCTCAAACCAAAGGAAGTACTAATGATTTCAAGTTAATTCGACTATGAGAGTGTTTTAATCTGAGCGTAATTTAGGGAGACGGGACCAGAGCAATTGTGATTAGAGAATGAACAAAGCAGAATATGTGATATGAAAGGCTCGAGTAGGGTATAAAACAACATGAATCAAGACACCAGTCTCATAAACATAGTCCCAGATTATTTCGAGCACTGCGCCCATGAATTCTCGTTTAGCACTTTGACATCTTTGTAGTTGATCGAGGCATCGCGATTGCAGCAAGCGAGGGCCTCGAGTTGCTCGTTGATCAGCTTGATCATCTTGTGGTGTACCGTACGATTTTCGCCATACTCGTCGTCTTCAGCTTGTGCAGTGATTTGGACGTTTGGCCATAGGGAGAAAAGATAACTAGTGATTCGATAGTAAGTTAAAGCTACAAAAAGAAACACCTCGCTTACTTGGTGAACATAGTGGCAGTATCATAGCTGAAGTTGTTGATTTCGGCTTCAAACCCGTCCTCGCAAACGCCGAGAAAATTTGCTTCGAGTGTGAAAGATGGCGAGTTTCGGTATCGTTGAACGTCCTTCATATCTACTTTCAATCCCGGCGAGAAATTGTGGATATCGAAATCGAAACGGAGAGACTGGAGCTGAGGGATCTTTGAATGAAACTCTTGAAGAACAATCAAAGGTACGCGGTGGAGCGGGAAACCGATTTCTTCTATGTTAGGAGATGCCGTGGCAAAATATTTAACAAGATCGAGATCTCCTTGTTTGTTGAGACCGTCGTATTCATATGATCGAAGCCCCTCGAAGTAGATACCCTCGACATGTAGAGCACGCAACGGTAATTTATGGAGTACGTCCAGTGCGGAAATCTCGACATCATAAAATGGACGTGCCGCATCGGGATTAAGTACGCGGAGCCACAGGTCCTCAAGCCGCGGGCTTTTCTCGGCTAAGATTGGAAGGAGTTGAGCGAATGTGTCGGAGAACTCGCTGTTCGTGTAGTAGCAGAGTTCGGCGGAGGGGAGGAGCTTAACTTTCGTCAGCTTGCTGACAAGGGCCGGGGTGTCCCAGAACATTCGGAAAGCATCGAAATTCGGTATCCAGTAGAGGGTGAGAGATTTCAAAGCGGGAAAGGCTGTATCTCTGAGAGTCGGAAGTGTATATTCGCCTTCTTGGTCCATCCGGATCGTAAGGGACTCGAGCGTTGGCCAAGCGCTGATGATGGTGAAGAGCTCATCGTTAAGGATTTCATCGCACGTTGAAAGGTTGACCAGAGGACGCATGTCAGTAAAGAACGCGCCCAGGCCAAGCTCTAGTTGGCCACTAATCTTGTCCTTGCTAGTGTCCGACAGGTGGAACTCGGCACGTGGGTCCAGGTCGTCGCTTTCATCCTGCTCATGGAATATTGACAACGTCCGTAGCTTGAGGCTCTTTTCCGATAGGCAATGGAGTAACAATGGCCACTCGTTCATGTAAAGAGAGCGAGGAGACTCGAAAAATTTGCTAGTTGCAAACTCTAGACTGAGGAGTGATGGTGAAATGAAGAGTGTGACCCAGGATACGTCCATATTGTCGTTCGCATCGGTCCAGGTCAGCGATTGGAGATTCGGCAAGAGGGTGTTTTTTGATGAGTATGCACACAGAGCATCTAGTTGGTCGTTGCCTAGAGATAGTTCTTGGTTTTCAGATAGCTCAAGGTGCTTAACCCATGGTGCATAGACGTTGAAGCGTTCGAAGTCGCTCTGGGTAAGTATCTAAACAATTGTTCTTATCGTTAGTATTCAAGCGTAGCGTATAGAGAAGAGTGTAGAGCTAACACTTTCTGCGCGTTTATCTTTTTTGATGTTATTGAGGGCCGGAAATGATGACAAAAGTCGAGTTAATCCTTCGACGCGTTCCCAAAGAATCGGCATAACTATTTGGAATGCTTGCCGGGAGGTGCGAGCCAAGTTAGCACCATCACATGGCTTTTGAAAACTCAAAATCAGCTTGACGAGTTCAGGAATGGAAAGAATGTTTTTGCGAGCGGATATTGTCATGATGGCGCGACAAACAATCGAGACGCGTCTGCACAGCCACTAGGGACCGTGTCCATCAATCTATATTTGGGCATAGCCAACAGACTAGGGGTCCGTGCCGTATGCAGTACATTAATGACTGGGCGAGAGTCCCCTATTTCTGGGATCGCATATGTTTTATGATTATATCCATTCACAGGAACTCGTGGGTGCAATATATCTGTATAATACGCGTGGGCATGTATTACTTTGAAGCGCTAGCTATATTGTTGTCTCTTAATAGGACTTCTGCATATCTCATGTCAAATAAATTAGCAAGTACTCCTACGCTTTGAGTCACTGAACAGACTAACGGCACATTCTAATGCATGGCCTAGTGTGTCACCTCATAGGATTTTTACGTACTGTTTCAATAATCGATTAACAACGCAAGTTACATGAAGGTCAATTGCGAAAGCAAGCAGTAAAGAAGTTCTCACTCATACTGATCTAGTCAAATTTCTCTTAAATCGGGTCATAATCGCAGTATCTTTTTCCGGTCGAAAGAGACTTGAGGCGACAACAAAGCCTTCATGGCTTGATCGGGGCGAAATCACGTGCTTTTACGCTAAAGCGTGGCAATTGGGGTGGCGGAGGAACGACATAACGACACTGACTCCATGTTTGATTGTTTAGAACCTTGACATCCTCATACCTCATCGAGAGATCCTGATTGCAGCTGAAAAGTGCGGCAAGATGATCGTTGATTAATGCTAGCCTTCGTTTCTGGGTTTTATACTCGGTCGGACGTTTTTCATCTTTGGCTGCAACGATTTGTACGTTCGGCCAGATCGAAAACAAAATCCTAGGTAGGTATAGGTATCAATGAGGATAAACTGGTTAAACGAATCGAAAACTCACTCAGCTACTAACACGGCATGCTCATAGTTAAAGACCGGGATACCCGCTTCCCGAGGCCAATTACTTATTCTGAACCAGTCAGCTTCCACTATACGAAGCAAAGGATTTCTTCGCCGTGCAACCTGACTAAGTTCAACTTGGGGAGATGGTTTATTGAAAACGGAATCGAACGAAACACACACGACCTCGAGATACGGGATCTCTAAAGCGAGCGTGGGAAGTTTCATGAGATATATTGGGCTTCGTGGAAACGCGAGCTCCTTCAAGCCCGGAAATGTGGCTTTTAAGGCGAGTGACTCGTTGTAGCCTGTTTCAGAACTAGTGTTGTCTTGTGCTACAAATACCATCCCCTCTACTCGAATGGCCTGAAGAGGTAGCTGTCGCAAGTTCTGTAGTGTGGGCACTGCGACCTTATAGATACCTCGTATTGACTTATAGTTCGCTGCTTGAAACCACAACCTCTGAAGTTTCGGACTCTTGTTGGCAACGTATGATAAGAGATTGGGCAGAAGGCTAGTTGGGGACTCCCTCCCAGTACTGGGCAGCAGCTTGATAGAGGTGAGGTTGCTGACAAGTGCAGGGATGTTCCAGAACAATTCGAACGCCATGTCAGTAAACCAATAGAGGCCGAAATGTTTCAGAGACGGGAACGCCGTATCGGGAAGCGTTGGAAGTAAATAGTTGCCCTCCGTGTTGCTCATATTTATTTCAAGAGACTCGAGCAACGGCCAACGACTGATGATTTCAAAGGACTTGACGGTAATGATTTCGTCTGAGCATGCCAGATTCACGAGAGGGCGGATGCTACGAATGTGCGCGGCAGGACTCTGAAGTAGATCCTCGACTGATGGAGTGTTATAATCGGATACAAACTTTAGCGCGTAGTCGTCCGCTCGGGATCTATGGCCCCGTTTGGCATATACGGCCAACGTACGCAAGTTGGGACACTTCTGAGATAGAAGGTGGAGCATAATAGACATCTCAGGGATAGATATATGAGGGATCTCGTCGAAGTCGACAACAACGAACTCTAAGCTAAGCAACGATGGTGACAGAAATGGCAGGATTAGTTGGCTGTCCGTGTTGGCCTGATGATCTGTACAGGTGATCGACACCAAATTGGGCAAGAGCAGTTTAGCCGAGATGTGACGTATGGCATCCAACTGCTTCTGCTTCAGGGTGTTTTCGCCATCTCCACATAGTTCGAGATGTGTTATCCATGGCGCATACAAGTCAAAGCGAGTGAAGTCAGCCCTGTTAAGGGCTTGTGCGAGCTCCTTCAATGAAAGGCGACATCAGCATCTTATTTGTGTCCTAAACCGTACTAACTCACTTTGCGCGGACGTGGGTCTTCCACTGAAACAACAAGTTGCCACGCCGGTATCAGGTTGAGAACCTGAGACACATCACCAACACGCTCCCAGAGTTGAGGCATGATCATTTGAAACAACGAGCGATTCGTACGAGCCAGAGCCGCCCCATCTCGAGGCTTCAGTTGTGGATGAACGAGTTCGGCGAGCTCTGGGATTTCAAAAAGGCTTTTGTGAGTGAATGAGGACATGGTGGTAACAGCCAAGATTGATAGATATCTCCGCACAGCTTTCAGGGAAACGTGAGTGGCAAAGTGATACTTCAAGGGTGACTCAATTACACGAGGGAGAACTGAGAGCACAGAGGTGCGCTTTATAACCTACGACATGATAGCCGAGAATCTCAACTCATGCCTAAATATTCCATATCCTTCCAAATCCATTAGCCCTTCGTTTATTGAAAGTCAGGTGCCCGGCTGGGAGCCTATACCACATGGCGACCTTATCCATCGATTCATATCGGGGTTTGCTTCAGGCCGATCAAGTTTATATTAATCTGATGGGTCCACAATAGCTGCGAGCGTGGTAAATATAATACGACGCCACGAGCGTCTATGCAAAATGCCCCATCAGCAGTAACCTACTAACACTGATCCACACAATAACAAGAGTATAATACAGAGATGCATGAATTTAACTTCATTCCTCGAGTGATATTTGGGTAAAGTTCTTCGGTGGCAGATACTATCCTTCGAGTCGGAACAGATACTCAGCTAAAACGACCAGACCAAGTGAAAAATTTGTCTAATGGAACACTGTTGATTAAGTACATTGCTAATAATGCCAGTTCAGAATACACGATATGAAAAGAACATAAAAACGAGTGACAACGCTACGCGTTCACTTATCTGCTACCGACCCAAACGACGAATAGCTCACTACTGTCCCAAAACTTTCACCCCGGACACTACTCCTAACATGCTCCACTCTTCCCATTCTCTGCCGGTGCCTGGTTCCTAGTTCAATATCTATCGTACGAGGAGGGACAGTGATCCGAGCGCGTTGACCCCATTCGGTCGGGCCTTGAACGCTCCGCATGGAGAGTAACATGCGGGATAAAGATATCGTTGTGATTGACCATACGGATGTGTAAGGAAGTCCAGCCAGAGTTGGCTAGAGCAGCGTAGTAGTGTCAGAACGTGAGAGAATGATAGGTTAGAAAACACAGCTAACGTACCCTCGCATATCTCCAAACCAAAAGATTAAACAGCATGGCCGAGAATATAGCAATAAAATACAAAAACCCATCGCGAATGACAACGTTCATCAAAGGAGTTTGACTCGTCCTGTTCCATGCGCATACATGGACAAGGTCAGTCAAGTGTCTAAATTTGAAATCCGAGCAACCCACCTGGGAGTCGACAACCATAACCAAATCAACAAACAAAGAATCAAAGCATGGTAAACGATCCCGTTCACCCAGACAGTCCATGTGTCTTGCACGCTCCCAAAACAAATGTTAAGAACCGGGTTGTATGAAAACGACTCTGTTTCCAATTCAAGGTAAATGATATGCGCTCATCGAGAAGCAGTGATTGCCGAGGAAGAAGACTTACGATAATGTCGCATAAGGTTACTGGTACAAATAAACACATCCAACGCGCAATGGATAACCCAAAACGGGCCTAGGACGAAGAACGCGAGACGTTGACTTTGCCAGATGTCGAACACGCGAGTGGCGACGATGACTATTGTTGGAAAATCTGAATTTGATTCGGATGATGCGCGGAGGAATATGGGCTTACATGCTGTGGTTTGTATAGCAACAAGTTCCATGTATACGTTGGCAATAAGCCAGCGACGACAGCTGCCATATTCCAGCTTCAGTAAGGACTCTCCGGATGCGTCAACAAGGAGACTTACGTCTATGGGGCAAATATTAGCAAACATCATACATGATTTTCAAAACACTCACTAAATCATCCAAAAAAGTAGACAGTCCAGACATCACTATGATGCTAAATGAGTTTATAAGATTCGTGACTGTAGAACGGTAGGGACGTACTGCTAAACGCAATAGCTATCCATAATGACACGGCATAACGATTGAATAGAAAAATTGCTTTGATAATTCCAAACTATATTTCCCAAGATAAACCTTAACTATCCATCCTAACTGCACAAGCAATTACGTACCTTAGCCGGCCAGATCAGTGTGATTTCGTCTCCAAGCGTGATCACTACTCGTCATATGAAGCATGAATAACTGGTCGTCAATATTGTTCAATCCACGTACCATGATCCCACAAAAGTAATGCAATAGATGCAACAGTAACGTATCTCGTTGCTAAAATATCTTGCACGGCGAGTTGAAGACCATCAGCCATGAGGGCTCAGCGATCGCATATCCCGGTCCCAGTCGAGCCAGTCAAGTGAGAGGGAGAAAACGAAGGAAGTTGGGCGTGGCAGAGCCACGGGGAGCTATATACCAGAGGCGAGCATATCCGGAAGGTGAATGGTAACCGAAGAAGTGGAAGGCTACGTAACCGAGCGTAGAGTAGCCTCGAACAAGTCCGTAGCGGGGAATGCCAATCAACGGTGAAAACAGCGACGTGTGGTCGTCAGCGTGGTCATCGTATCATCGATCAACTGTATGCGGCAAGAGCATAGCTGAAAATATGATATGCGTTGCTATTTAGTCCGTAGATACCAACGCCCTCGTTTTAACAGAGTTGCTCGGTCCACGGGCAAACGCAACAAGCGTTATGGGCGAATCAAATTTTGTCAAACGCTAGATTCGAACAAAGAAGCACTGCTTCCATCAAAATGCACACGCGTCAGCGGCTTCTATTCAATTGGCCAGTTATTGCACGTGCGCGCTTAGCCACGTCGGCCGTCACGGCCCTGGATACTGACAGCCTCTGTTGTGCAGCCCTGACGATTCACATGTCACTCATCTTTTTCTCCACGCATCCTGTCAGTCTGGCATTTGCATAACCAAAACATTAATCTATTTCTAAATTAACAGATACAAAAGGGAAGAACTATTCTCTAAAGGTATTTCCACATGACAACAACATTACGACAGCGGGTAGCGATACGATAGCTCAATCGATTCGGGAAAGATAGGAACACTCAACATCATACTTGGCTTTTGCGATCTCAAGAATTGGTAAACTAACAAACCATGCGTTTTTTGTCTCGTCGTACTCGGGTTCAGCCTGGACGTGACCATGCGAAGTGAATTCAGCGTTCCTAAACGAGCGTGCACGTTTCGGTGCCCCCCAGACAATCAGCCTATAAAAGAGCCCATACTGCTTTACCGGATCAAAATCGTGATGAATGTTCTTGGTTTCGACCGTGATACGGCGGACAATTCGAGACGCGGGTGACGTTCTGTGTTCGATCGTCTGCATATCATCAGCGGCGTGTAGAAGCTCGAAGAAAGCAAATGGCCTAACCTGGGTGATCCGAATCTTCCAATAGACATTTCTGGCCTGGTCGTCACCAAACGCACCATCTTCTATAACCTGTGTAAATTCAGTGTTTGGCGGGGTTTGAGGTGTTTCAGGAGCCAAGCTCTCTCGCAAACGATGGACGGTTGGTGCAGTTGCAGCCGAGACTCCGTCATCAAGATACATGTCATAGAACTATACACATCAAATCAGCTAAATTTTGAAATAGATTAATACACGGGCTAACTGACCTTATTGGTCTTGAGATGACCGGGATAGATGTGGATCGAGATAGGACCTTGCGTTGTCCAGTCTTCCGCATATAGACTAGGCTCTATTTGCGGGATTATGGCACCTGAGTGTCCCAGGTTGAGCATGAGTCACTCAAAGATTGACAGGATTAAAACACTCACCGAATCGTATAAACATGGGAGTAATCCAACATATGTCTTCGGGCGACCGATTCATGTGAGCCTTGTAAGGAACAAGAGATCCGCCCTTGAATTCGTCATCGAGCCGCACGGCAGACAGCGCTCCGCCCGCCCGTAAATTACACTGCCACCATGAATTGGGGCGAGGCAGGTAAACTGTCCGAGTTGGTTTTTCGGTATCATCGCCTTGTGGGTGCAAGATTGGCGCTACGAGTAAGTCGTCCCCAACTGTGTATTCGTCATCTAGATAATCAGAGTTCTATCGGCGGTCTATCAATACGATACTTCAAATGGGCAAACTCGCGGACAGTACTTACCTCTGCGACCAGTGACGAGTCATCTTCGTTTGAGATAACCTAGAAAATCCAATCTTAGACATGCCAAGGAACGAATTATATACGCGACATACCAAGGATCGAGCGATTGGTAAACCTGTGAACAAATTGTCGAACATCTGGTCATACAGAAGCTGGAGGAGCGTATATCGAAGCTGAACATAGTACTGGCATACGGGCAAAACGCGTTCGTATAGCCACTTCTCATGTTCAGGAACTCGGTCAATATAGTCATGGAAGCGAAAAGGTTCCTTCATGGTTGTGGCATCAGCGCCCAGAAAC
Source organism: Ceratobasidium papillatum (assembly GCA_037042815.1). Taxonomy (NCBI): domain Eukaryota; kingdom Fungi; phylum Basidiomycota; class Agaricomycetes; order Cantharellales; family Ceratobasidiaceae; genus Ceratobasidium; species Ceratobasidium papillatum. The sequence continues at coordinate 21,377 of JAYRCO010000039.1, read as the reverse complement.
ATGAACCTATCTTAGAATTAGCTACTGACCTGAAACAACTTCTTCCCAGATTTGCCGTTGTAGTGGTTTCTATAGCGCGCCGATCAAAACCAAACAGGTTAGTGAGTGTTTAATAACGAGAATCAGGTTATACGGCGCATATAGTCATGAAACGCACCTGAACCATGGTAATAGAGAATAAGCACAGTACCAGCGCATCACCAACTCTGGGCTGGCCCATTGTCCTCCATCTCTCCCAGGTTCGAAACCTCCTACATCGCCTCCAGAGATAGTGATTCCGGAAAGGCCGAGCGATAGCACCTGTGCGACTGATACTTTGAGAAAGTCCCAGTCCGATGCGTTATCGCCCGTCCAAAGGCCGGCAAAACGATGCAAGCCGATATATCCGCCCCGCCCAATAATGAAGTTGCGCTTATCCTGACGCGCCGGATTTGTATACCAGCCTTTGTACGTAGCTTTATGCAAGTTGAACGCGTACAATGACCAGATTTGAATGGCTGGGAGCTCATCAGAGATATCGTGAGTTGCGTCGGATGTCAACATCAGCCGGAATGGGAAACTACAACGAGGTAATTACTCAGTAATAATATTACGAGCTGGAGGCCTGGACGTAACCTTCTCATATCACCATAACCAGCACCCATACAAGGGGAAGTCATGTCTTGCCAAACAAACTCGAGACCCAAGGAGATCAGGTACTCGTATTGTTTTCCCCACCATTTCCGAACCTCTCGGCGGTTTAAATCTGGGTAGTATCCTGGCTAAATGAGAATAATTTACGTCAGCGACGGGTATTCCTGGGTTCAGGGATGATTCAAAAGAAGGTTACCCTGCCTCGATCTCCGCCGTACCAGACCCCTCCACGAAAGGGTTTTCCAGTATTCCAAGTAATTTCCAGGTGCCTATCATATCCAAAAAGAAGGAATTAGTCAGCGATGTCGAAAATATCTAGCATATACCCTGGTCTTACACGTCATCCACAGGTGCGTACTGCTTCCGAGGCTCTTGATCTAGATCGGCCGCCGAGATTTCGACTCTTTGTCCACCACAATATAATAGGTATTTGTCCTCATGGGCACTTGCTGGGCCGTCTGATTCCAAGTAACGCTTGTCCTTAACAAAGTACCTATTAAAAGATTCAGTGATGAGAAGAAGCAGGTATTTGTATGGTGATTGCTCACTTACCCATTCTCCAGGCCTTCCTTTAAAGTCGAGTAGGTCTCGTCATGGTCTCCATTAATGAAAGGCGTGATGTTCGTGCTACACTTCACACCCTGATCTCGTAGCCTCCCAAAGAACTTTTTTGCATTTGGAAACCTCTCTTCATCCACCGTGAACGTCTTGTATTCCTTCTGGATATCCACATCGATATGTACCCCATCCAACGGGAAGTTTAAATCCCGGTACTCCCTCACCACCTCCTCTATCTTCTGCGAGCTATCGTACCCGTAACAGCCCTGGTGATAACCCAACACGTATCGCGGCTTGAGGCGCGGTCGTCCAACGATTAGAGTGTAAGTGTTGATCACTTTGCTAATCGACTCGTTCGCCAGGACGAACATTCGCATGCTGTTGAAACGAGTAGCCACACGCAGCACGCTGTTGTCCTTCGTGCCAATATCGAGGCAAACCTGCGAGAAGTTATCGACGAAGCTCGCCACTTTGAGCATGTGCTCCGGATGTTGTCGGATTTCCATCCAAAAAGGTTCAGAATGGTAAAGCGGTTCCCGCGAATCTAGTGGGCCTTGGCCGTAAACTTGGGAGTAAGTCATGTTGTCATAGTCTGTTTTGAATCATGAATTTTGGTCAGTAGAATTTCAGAAATAATGAGAAATTCAGGCTAGACTTGCTGAAGTAGTCGACAACAACTTTAGTCTTGAGTAACTGTCTTCCACCTTGCTCGCCGAAACCTAAACATTGTTAGAGATGTAAGCATGTACGATCTGGCCACTCTGAACGTATATATAGAAACGTACCGAGATAGTTGGCCATACTCGGTTTATGAACTTCTATCACCGTCGCACTGTTGTTGTACAGTATCCCATGCACCTTGGTCTGCCACACGATCTTGACGTCCTTAATATCTTCATCGCTTTGCGGCCTGACGACGTTGAGCTCGCATAGATAGTCATCGTCACGAGTTTTTCGACGAGCAACCGGCTGGACGACAATGATCTTGAACCTCTCCTTCCGAACATAGACTCGCATATGATACTGGCCTGGCACGACTGGGACCGGCCGTGATTCGAGTATGGTGTAATCGGCCGTATCTTCACAAACGACTTCCCATTTGATACGTTCGAAATGGTCTAAGGTGCTGATTAACCTTCTCATAGTAGTCATGACTAGATTGCGTCTAAGGTGTGGCATTGCGGTTAGAGGACAAATATTTGTTCAGAAAGAAAAAAGACTCGTACGAATTATTGTCCAAGTAGTTTTCAAGCGATGCGCATTTTGGATTGAACAGTATCCGAAACGCAGTTGGCCGAACAAAGTCGATTAAGAGTATCTTGTCGTCGTTGGTGCGAAATGCGCGCCCATGATGGCAAGCTGAATGTATAACCTCTCCCTCAGGGCCGAATTGGTCAGGGTGCAGTTCTACGCGCTCCACTCGCCTGAATCGAGATCCTCCCTCTCGCGAGTCCATATCATCAAAAAAATCTTGAGCTTTGACATAGCTATATGGATCTGCCTGCTTATTATAGAGCATGTCGAACTCGAAACGCGTTTAGACGCGTCGAAGATGTGGTCGACAAAAAAGGTGGAAACGCGGTCACGTGTTGTGCCTGGAGACACGTGCTGAAAGCGCCAGTCCTCCTGGGTCTGGACCGGACAGATCAATAGGGGCGCATATATCAAATCATTCTGTTGGAATTTAATTCCTTACGCTTGGGAGGCCGTGCTATGGGTTTCCAGCCGATGAACTACTAGGTTCAACATATGGATAACACTAAGCCTCCTCATTCCTAAGACTCGGCGACGAAAGAAGGAAAACTACGATGAGGCTGAGCTGGTAGCTATCGGTAAATACATACTTCTCGTGTATAAATGTAGATATATACAAAAATAGATCGATCCGACAACAAACATCACAAGTAAAGTCAAGTCAAAGGGCTTTCTAGTTAAACTGTGGGGAACGGGTGGTCACATGTCGCGGAACATGAGCAAGGAATAACAATTGGTGGCAGCGCAGAGAAGTAAGTTCAAAAGCATGAGCCAAATTCTTCAAGCAAGCGAATAGAAAGCCACACATCATTCGAAGCAACCGCTCCAAGATTCCTCGGTCAAGACCTCAATATCCTCATAGTTCATCGACGGATCTCGGTTACAGCGAGCGAGAGCCTCGAGATAATCGTTGACCAGCCCAATCATTTCCAAGCGCTCCGGGTACTCGTCGGCAGCTTCCTCCTCTTCATCGGGCAATTCAACAATTCTCACATTCGGCCAAAATGAGAAAAGATATCTGATAAACCGAGTACTAACGTCAACAAAGATTATAGTTTAGACTAGACAATGCTTACTGTGCAAAGAGAATCGCATCGTTATGTTTGAAACCTGAGATGCCAGGGATTTGAATGCTTTCATCCACTCCCATGAAGTTGGCTTCAAAAGTAAACGGTAGGGTATGCCGGTGCCGAGGAATGCCACCTAATTCGACCTTCAATTTCGACACCTTTCGGAGCTCAAAATCGAACCGTAGAGTTTCCAAGCCCGGCATGTTGGAGTGGAGTATTGGGATTTCAGAAAGCGGTAGCATATGGCGAGGAAAGCCGAGCTCGATTAGCGTCGGGAACATGGCGGACAGTCGTTCTGCTAGGTTAGAGCATCTGCACAAACGCTCCTCCTCGGGATCCTCATCTTCATCCTCGTCGCCTTCTGAACCATTTTCGTTTTCGTCTTCGTCTTCGTCTTCGTCTTCGCCCTCGACTCCGCCTGCCTTAGGGTCGTCTTGGTTACCCTGGTGATCGTCCTGCCGGGTGATGTCGACAGCATGATTAGCCGCCACCATGGGTGGTTCTGAAAGCTCCACGCCTTCAATCCATAGCTTGCGCAGAGGTACTTTTTGCAAGACCTCGAGTGCAGATATTGGGACCCTGTACCAGGCTCGCATCGCGTCGGGATCAATCGCGCGAAACTGCAAGTCCTCCATCTTTGGGCTTCGTTTGACCAGCTTTTCGAGGATTGGACGCAGTACTCGGACAAACTGGTTCTTCTCTCGACACATGTCACCGCTCGGCATCAAACTGACCGACGTCAGCTTGCTGACCAGTGCTGGCACGGCCCAGAACGTATGGAATGTGTCCGAGTCGGGTAGCCAGTCGAGACCGAGGTGCGTAAGAGACGGGAAAGCCGAGTCAGGAAGCTCTGGGAGTTCGTAGTTGCCTTTGTATGGATTTAGACTGAGTTTGAGTGACTTGAGTGACGGGAAGGTACTGATTGCCGTGAAACAAGCATGATCGAGTGCCTCGATGGACCAGGTAAGGCTGACGAGGTTAGGCAGAATCGTCGGTTGCGGAGAATAGCGACAGAATATCTCAAAAGATTCCTGGCGCTGCGGTTTGGACTCGCCAACGGAAAGGTGCTTAATCCAAGGTGCGTACACATTGAACCGGTGGAGATTGTTTTGAGTCCATACTTTATTTGGCGGCTATTTTACACGGTCAGACATTTAAGATAAAACACATTTCAGCCGGGTAGTACTACCTACCTCAATAGCTTCATCGCTCTTCTTTATATCATCAGGAACTGGCAACAACTTGCAAAGACGCGAGACGTTGACGCGCTCCCAAAGTAGTGGTGTAACTGTCTGGAAAAGTTGACGGCTAGTACAAGCTAGAGCGGCGCTATCACGGGGTATGAGGTGCGCATCGACCAGCTTGACAATTGCTGGAGTGTCGAAAACGCTTTTACGAGTGAAAACCATGATGGTGGAAGCTGGTAGAAGAGACGCGTCAGGACAGCCACAAGGGACCGCGTTCCATACCTGAAAACCTGACTCTCGGTACCGATGTCGATCGAGATCCGTAAATATGTATATATATGTAGTATTCGCGAGACTAGTGATTTTGGGTTTTAGACAAATGTACGTACGGGATTGTCCGATGACAATAATATTTGAGACATGATGGCCACATAACTGCATAAAATACACACAAGAATAAAAGGCAGAGATTGTTGACCGAAAGCGGCAAGAAACAGCGTGTGTGGGATATGTCTGAAACGAGACTCACAGCGGGAGAAAAAATGGACCGAAGCAAGAGAATCACACGTAAAAGATAGTTAGGGCTAGGTTCCTCATACCGAGCGACAGAAATAAGATATTACTTAGAACAACGAGCCCACGAATCCTGGTTGATAACTTTGATATCCTCATATTTGATAGACGGGTCTCGATTGCAACAAGCAAGAGCCGCGAGATACGCATTGATAAGCGCAATCATCTTCTCGTGCACTACATAGTCTTCCGGGCTCAACTTTTCCTCGTCAGGCAGAGGGACAATTTGCGCGTTGGGACGAAGCGAAAAAAGGTATCTGGTAGGTAAGGGATGATGATCAATAAGTTATACTGTGTGGAAGAAATAGTACTGACTGTACAAAATGAATTCCATCGTTATATTTGAAATTTGAAATACCCGCGATTTTGCAATCCTCATCCAACCCGAGATAGTTCGCCTCGATAGTGAGCGGTGGGGTGTGCCGATGACGCGGAATGCTATCCAAATCAACCTTCAGGTCTGACACCGCTCCCAACTCGAAATCGAATCGCAAGGTCTCTAGACGAGGCATCCGAGAATGGAAGGTTTGGATATCAGAAAGCGGCAAATGGTGGCGAGGAAATCCAAGCTCGACGAGGTCCGGAAACATAGCAGAAAGTCGTTCCGCTAGGTTCTTGCATCTGTCGTATCGAACATCGCTTTCATCGTCATCGTCCCCTTCCTCTTCCTCGTCGTCCGCCTCCTCATCTTCGCTTTCGCCATCTCCGCCCTCCTCAGCACCATCTTCATCTTTGACTCTATCCTCGTTCTCGCTCGTATCTCCATCTTTGTCTTCGTGCCGAGGAATTTCTTTAACCACGTCCTTCTTCGCATCCTTCTGGTTACTATCGTTCTTGGTATCCTTTTCGAGAGGCGGTTCAGCAACCCCCACACCCTCAATCCACAGAACCTTCATAGGCGCCTTCTGGAGAACCTCCAAGGCCGATATAGGGACATCATACCAGGCTCGCAATGCATTAGAATCGACTGCGTGGAACCGCAGTTCCTCCAACTTCGGGCTCTTCTCCACCAGCATTTCGAGGATAGGAAGCAGCACACGCGTAAACTGGCTCTTTTCTTCACATAAATCGCCGGTTGGCAAGATTTTGACAGACGTGAGCTTGCTGACGAGCGCAGGGATGTTCCAGAACTGGCGGAATGTTTTGGAGTTGGGCAGCCAGTAGAGTCCGAGATGAGTGAGGGACGGGAATGCTGTATCGGGGAGCTTGGGAAGTGTGTGTTTATTTTTGCCTGAATCGAGGTCGATAACTAGTGATTCGAGTGAGGGCCAAGTGCTAATGGTTGTGAAACACGCGTGATCGAGGATTTCACCTGAGCAAGTAAGACTAACAAGAGGAGCCAGGGCCGCAAAATATGGTGGGAGACCGTCCTTGATCCGATCTGAAAGCTTAAAACGATTGTCCTCCGGAATAAATTTGAGTGCGTACGGACCGGGCTCGGAATCTGGGTCGTCCTTGGGTAGAATGGACAACGACTTCAACTTGGGGCATTTTTCAGCGAGAAGGTGCAACAGCACCAATGATTCCGGGACAGAAAGCTTGGCGTCCGTTAAGTGTCCTCCTGGTACGAACTCTATGCGGGATAGGGAGGGCGAGAGGAAAGGTAGGACTGCTCGGATATCCGGTTGACCATCCGAACATGTCGAAGTGATAGAATTGAGGTTAGGCAGGATGGTACGCGCGGCCGCATAGAGACAAAGGGTATCCAGAACCGAATCGTCTGTGCGTTTGCCAACTTCGATATGTTTAATCCAGGGCGCGTACACGTTTAACCGAGCAAGATCGTTCTCGGTCAGCGCTTTTACTTGCATCTATCGTATAAACTTAGCATTTGTGTGAAAAGCAGAAACACAACACCTCACCTTGAATTTATTTTTATTTAACATCTCAGGATTCAATGCCGGCAGCAGTTTGAGAAGCTGGGGGATGCCATCAACGCTCTCCCAAAGCAATGGCATAACAGTTTGAAAGAGCTGGCGGTTCGAACGAGCAAAAGCTGCATTGTCGCTAACACTAAGGTAGGAGTTTGCTAGCTTGACGATCGCAGGAGTATCAAAAATGCTTTTCCGATTCAGAACCATAGTGAAGGTTGTGGTGATGAGCAGGCGAGACGCGTTTGTACAGCCACCAGGGATCGCGTTTTGTGCTTGATGATTTACCCCGCATTTTCGATATCAGGAACAACAGCAGATCAAGTCAGCCTCCACGCGCATGAGTATGCCGAGAGTATTTGGGGTAGCCAGGACCCACATGAATGTGCCTGACAATAAGTGAGAAAACAAAGAGAATATTTTTCGGAATGGATCACGATTTGTGCACAAAATGAAAGATTTAAAATCAGCTTGGCCGAAGTGAGCTTATTGTCAACGTCGAAGTTTCTCGTACTTGCTGAATTCAAAAAGTCATGGACGGTAAAGAAATGCGTTATGGAATCAGAGGTGCAGTTCTAGGGAGCATTGAGAGGTCGTATGATAATAAGTATGTGCTGGATGATATTTCAAGCGGCTTGAGGCAGGGCCAGGAACCAACGAGCCCGAAATTTCATAAGATCCAGAATGGTGTTAGGCATAGCGAGATTGTTAAAGAGATTGATTTTAGGCAGACGCAAAGCGATGAGGATTTTTTCAAGAGATTGAATATATTCTGACTGACATCGAGGCAGCCAAACATTGAATACCCGCGTACGGTGAAACCAACCCAGATTGTCCCACATGAGTCGATTGGGGTACAGCTCCAGGTGGAAATAAGTCTCTGTATTCAAGTACATACAGCAAATTCATTTGAGAACACCTATTCACTGTCATTCATATGGGAACATGGCGACCACTCTTTGCACTTCTCCCAAGACGCCTCGTTCAGCAGCATAATGCTATCGTATCCGATTGAAGGATCGCAATTGCAATAAGACAATCCTGCAAGGTGGTCATTAATCAGTGCGATGAGCTTCATATGCTTTTCGTAAATCTTCATATGTTGCGTTTCCCCTCGTGGAGCGAGTTGAACATTCGGCCACAACGAAAAGAGATATCTAGCATGCATACGGTCAAAAAAAGAAACATATCTGAGAGGCAAAGCAACCAACTTTGAAAGTGCCTCTGCACCAGGGCATTCAAGCGATGAGATGTCTGATCTAATCTCCTCTTCGGTATCCCCCAGGAAATTGCCTTCAAGTGTGTGCAACGGTAGCTTTCGATATCGAGTAACAGTACTCAAATCTACCACAGGGCTAGACCAGAGGGTATCGAGCTGGAATTGTACACGCAACACCTCTAGATAAGGTAGCTCGGAACGGAAAACCTGCAAGTCGGCCAATGTGATAGAGTGATTTGGTAGACCAAGCTCTATCAATCCTGGAAACGCAGCAACAAGGTACTGAGGCAGATCCACAGAATTTTCGAACGCCAAGCCTCCTAGATGCAATTTTTGAAGTGGCAATGGTTTAAGCTCACTTATCGTAGCCACTGGGCATTTATATACGGGATATACATCGTGTGGGTCCTTTATGTCCAACCACAGATACCGAACACAAGGGCTCCGTATTGCGAGGCAGACAAAAACTGAGATAATATCATCAAGTATCTCTTCATCGAGGTCGGAGAATTCTCCAGATAAGGTTAGTCCAGCAGATGTCAACCTATTGACGAGCATTGGTACATCCCAAAACATTTCAAACTCAAGTAAATCAAAAACCTGATGAAACCCAAGATGCTTCAGTGCTGGGAATGCAGTGTCGGGCAAATGAGGGAGCTCAGGTAATGATGTATCTAGCTCCTGCAAGACCTCAACAGACTCGAGGAGCGGCCACGTGCTGATGACTTCGAAACCGTCGGCACCAAGAACATCAGCTGGTACAGTAAGACTAACAAGCGGCGGCATGCCAGAAATGAACCAGCCTAGATCGTTTCTAAGAACCTTGTGGATCTCTGGGTCGACAAGCCGAGTCAACTCTTCAACCAGGCTACAGCGAGGCACAGTTGTCTTTTTGCTGACGAAGCACTGAGGAATGAGAGCCAGTGTTTTGAGCTGGGGACATTTTATCGACAATGTATATAACAATATTTTTGTATCCACCAAGAGGTTAGTTCTTTCGTAAAAGGCTATTGCGTTGATGAACTGTAGGCTGGTCAATGTGGAGGAGAGAAAAGGTAGGACACTGATAGGTCTTGTGTGGCTGCGCTCATAAACCGTGCAGTTGAGTGATTCAAGGTTGGGAAGGAGAGTATGTGTCGATGAGTGATCAAGAAGCATACCAAGAACTTTTTCGTACTTTGGGAGTGATCCACTTTTGTGGATCTCCAAGTGCTTGACCCAGGGAGCATATACATCAAATCGAACGAGGTCACTCTCTTTCAAAGGCTTCATGGTGGATAGATACTGGCGAATATCAGAAGCTGCGATAGGGTCCTTTCCTCCGTCCTCGCAGATGGAAAGCAAAGCTGGGGATAAGTTTAGAAGCTGAGCAAGTCCCTCAACGTGTTCCCATAGCAGGGGCATAAAGGCACGAAATAGTTGATGGTTCGAGCGAGCAAGACGAGATCTACTGCACACATCAAGATATGAATAAATAGTTTCGACAAGCTCATGAAGGTTTAGGATGCTACGAGAACTCGGCGATGCCATGATGGTGGTAAAGTGCAGAATGCGACGTAACACATGACATCAGTAACTGTACAGCCACACAACCAGATGCGCGCAAAGTTAGTTCAAGGCTTGTCTCTTATTACACGCTGAGTGTGGAGAGTTTAACCATGAGAACGTGGGAGGCTGCCATTATAGAGTGTACTGATTTAAACATCCTCGACGAGTCCGGCAGATGCTAAATTGTTCTGGAGATTCGGAGTAACATCCGCGTGGCAGAGAAACGCTGCCAACCTGGAATCGCCACAGCCGTGTCAAACTCTCCACGTCAACCGATCAAATTTTTATTTCTATCTTTTCTATTTTTAATACATATTTAAAGTGCTTTACGAACACAAAGTCGGAACACACAGAAACTAGGAGAGAAAAAACATGGACCTAGCCGATCAAACCATGAAATCGGTTCGCAAAGAAGTTACGTATATAAGCGCATACACGGGTTATGTTTGAGCATACCGTCCGCTGATATTTGTACCTTGACTATCCATGTAAGAAATCGAGCTAGGACGTCCCTTCTCCCTGGTGTTTATACTTCTCCCAAGCCTCCTTATCCAGCGCCCTGACGCTCTCATGTCGCATCGAAGGGTCATTGCTGCGGTGAGATAACCTTGCTAGGTGATCATTGATTACCGCAAGTAGCTTCATATGCTTTTCATACGCTTTAAGATGTTGCGCTTCCCCTCGTGGTGCAATTTGAACATTCGGCCATAGCAAGAAGAGATACCTAAAACCGGTACAGTCAATAAAAAGTTATTTTAGCGAGGAAGCTTGATCTACCTTGAAAGTGCGTCTGCTTCGACGTACTCAAGCGATAAAATATCTGATTCAATCTCCGCTTTGGTGTCCGCCACGAAGTTAGCTTCCAGTGTGTGAAATGGCAAGCACTGACATGGGTAACTAGTGTTTAGGTCTACCTCAGGAATAGACAAGGTGCTCTTGAGTTGGAGTTCTATGCGCAAGACCTCTAGAAGAGGAATCTCGGAGCGAAACTCTTGCAGTTTGGCTACGGTGACGGAATGATTTGGTATACCAAACTCAATCAAACTAGGAAACATTTTGATAAGATTTTGAGGTAGGTTTACGACGCGTTCGACGGTCAAGCCTCCCAAATGTAATTTTCGAAGTGGTAACACGTTGAGCTCACTTAGCGCGGTGGTCGGAACCTCAAAAACCGGATAAACGTTCTTCGCGTGCATTATGTGCAACCACAGATCCTGAATGCGAGTGCTCCGCGTTGCGAGGTAAGTAAGAATGAGAATAATGTCATCAAGCGTCGACTCATTGCGACCCAAAAACGCTTCAGATAGAATCAGCCTGACAGATGTCAGCTGATTGACTAGCATTGGAATATCCCAAAACGTTTCGAAGACAGGCATGCCAGCTATCTGATCCAATCCTAGATGCTTCAACGCTGGGAATGCGGTGCTAGGAAGCTCAAAGGCCTCAGACGATGATTCATATGGGTCGAGCGATATTTCAAGGGACTCAAGGAGAGGCCATACGCTAATAAGTTCGAATCCATCGACGCCAATCATCTCGCCCGGTATGGCAAGACTAACCAACGGAGGCATGCTAGCAATAAACCATTCCAGCTCATTTCTGAGAGTTTCATGGATTCCTGCGTTGATACGTCGAGCTAGCTCTTCAACCAAACTACAGGCTGGGCCATATGTCATTTTATTGACGAAGCTCTGAGGAACGAGAGCCAGCTCCTTGAGCCGGAAACATTTCGTTGATAATGTATAAATCAAGGCCTTTGTGTCTACTATTAAGACATGTCGGTCATATAAGCTGCTGGCGATAATGAATTTCAAGCTGGTCAAAGCGGAGGACAAAAAAGGTAGGACGCTGATGGGTCTTGCGTGACCGTGTCGATGTAGTGTGCAAGTGATGGATACAAGGTTGGGAAAAATATCGCGCATCGAGGAGAGCATGAAAAGTACACCTAAAGCTCTGTCGTACTTTGGAAGGGATCCAGCTTTGTGGATTTCCAGGTGCTTGATCCAAGGAGCATACACATCTAATCGAATAAGGTCGCTCTCACCCAAAAGCTTCATGGCTGATAGATACTGGTGGATCTCTGAGGATACAAAGAGGTCGGGTCCATCTTCATTGATTATGGAAGACAAGGCTGGCAGTAAGGCGAAGAGTTGAGATAGCCCTTCAACGCGTTCCCACAGCAGGGGCATGAATGTGTAAAACAGTTCACGGTTCGAGCAAGCTAGCAGAATTCTCTCACGAGTACAGGAATATTTATAAATAAGCTCTACAAGTTCGCGAAGGTTGAATATGCTATAGAGATCTTGTGATGGCATGGTGCAAGCGGACGAGGAAATAGAGAAACGTAACGCAAACAACAAACAATACATGTGTAGTGGCCTCGTGTTTCTAATCTTATTTGATCTACCAGATAGAGATGTTCTGATAATCAAAGTCTTTTCCTTGCGTGCTAATCTGCAACCGCTTGCAACCATTGCCACTGTGAGCGCGGTCGACCTCTCCATTGATACCGGAATACCACATAACAATTTGCTGGCAGCAACGTCGTCACAAAAATCCGACTATTTTCCGCAGGAAACAATCTCACACAAAAGTATACTCTAGCACCGTGAGTATGCGATAATTAGAAGCCCCAAACCCCCTCGCTCCCTGATCCGCAACCACTTATTTGTAATACAAGAACGTAACGCAAGAAGCCGCACAGCTAATTCAATACTCAACGGCCATGGCATTCCCAATTGAAACACTACAAGCCGATTTCCGGATTTGGTCGCTGGCGGTCTCGCCAGACGGCGCTCGTATTGGAGCTGCAGTTGAAGAGACTATCATGATATGGGATATGCACACTAGGCGGACCACACTCGGTCCTCTACTGGGACACAGAAATCTAATCTCTTCTATAGAGTTCTCACCTGATGGTCTCTCAGTTGCCTCTGGTTCTTACGACTACACCGTTCGCATTTGGAATGCGCATATAGGCTATCCAGTGCTTCCACCACTCCGAGGGCATGCTTACCGAGTCTCTTCCGTAAGGTTCTCCCATGGTGGCGATTTCCTTATATCTGGATCTTTGGACGCAACCATCCGTTTGTGGGATACGCGCACGGGGCAATCGATGAACCTGCCGATTGAAGCAGGCGCACGAGTATGGTCGGTGGCTATCTCGCCCGACGACAAGAAAATCGTAGCCGCACTCGATGACAGAACCATTAGGGCATATGATGCAGCTTCTGGTGCTGTTATATTCGAAGGGTCTGGCCATACTGAGTGGGTTTATTCTGTAGCCCTCTCGCAGAGTGGCCACCGTATCGCTTCTGCATCACTTGATGGTACTGTCCGGATCTGGGACGGAGTTACTGGGCACTCAATAGGCCGTCCCTTGGACGGACACACTAGTGATGTTATGTCAGTGGCATTCTCACCTGATGGCAAATACATTGCATCCGGGTCCTGTGACAATACCGTACGGATTTGGGACGCAGAGAGCGGTACTCTATGGGGTAGTCCACTGTGTGACCATACGGGGCCCATATGGGCGGTGGTATTCACGCCGGATAGCACACGTCTGATTTCTGCATGTGATGTTAATCATATCAATATCTGGGATTTACACAGTCTCGGTACACAACTAGATAATCTCAGAGATCACATCCTAGAGGGGGCGCAAGTCGTCGAGGCTAGAATCACAAGGACAACGGTGCAGTGCTCCGCTCCAAACGAAATGATGTGCTACATTAATGCTACGTACACTACTCCTAGGGGCCCCGAGGTATTATTTCAATACTCAGTGCCCATGGGTGTGTAGACATGACGGGCCAGCTCAACCTGTTAACTTGTAGCGATTATTCTATCTCATCTGGTGGCTTTGGCGATGTATACCGATGCAAGTTGAAGAACGGTACTCAAGTTGCCGTTAAGACGATACGGCTTCACAACAACTCGAGCGAAGATAACAAAAAGTACCTGAAAGTTAGCGAGTAATCTAGTTGGATGGCCCGAGGCTTACCACTTCATAGCACACTGCGCGCGAGCTTTACACGTGGGCTCAGTGTCGTCACCCCAACGTACAACAATTACTTGGACTAGCCGTTTTCCGCGACCAGATAGGCATGATATCTCGATGGGAATCAAACGGAAGCCTAACTCAATATCTTGGTCTGCATATGGAAGCAGATCGATGTGTCTTGGTGAGACTGTTCCGTTTTATCTTGGGATACAACACCCCTAACAGGGCTTTGCGGGAAACAGAGTGTTCATATAGCACGAGGCCTGACTTACCTACATGAATCTGGGGTGGTTAGTTGAATTTTGTAGCTGTCAAATTCAATGTGCTAAATATAGATGACTATACTCTTTTGCTGAACTACAGATCCACGGTGACCTTAAAGGAGTTAGTGGCATTACATACACTTGTATATTCAGGAGGCTAAACACTGCATTGCAGGCTAATGTCCTTGTATCTAGGCATGGTGTCCCTCAGCTATCCGACTTCGGTAACTCTTCGCGGCGAGAGTCTAGCATTCATTTTACATCAACCTCGACCGAAGCAAGTATATCACTGCGTTGGACGGTAAGTAGCCTCGTCTACTTTACTTAACGTGATGGACACAAATCGCATACAGGCCCCAGAGCGCTTTAAAGGAGTAACAACCAGTGTTGCAACAGATATATATGCACTGGGGATGGTGAGTTTGGTCAAGCTTTCACATGAAACTATCTCATACAACGCTCATGGTAGACAATACTGGTATGTCTTTTACTGGTTTAGTCGAATTTAGTGAACTTTGAGATGATATCTACAATAGGAAACAATAACAGGCGATGTGCCCTGGGTTGGAAAGTCTGATCACGCAATCATCTTCGCTTTGATGATCGAGAACGCGTGCCCGGAGCGCCCTGAGACTCGCATCCCGAAGGGCTCAGACGATGGCGAAACACTATGGTCATTACTCACGTGGTGCTGGGAGTTTGATCCAGAAAAGCGCCCAAGCGCTGCAGAAGTCCTGGAAATTGTAAGTTCAGCTCGGCATGATTTCACCTTTGGTGTTGACCAGTTGTCTGGTAGATGACGAGAATTACGAGGGACGGGCTCCAAATAAGACAAACCTGATCATTGATCTGAAAACTTGTCTCTGGATCTTTTTCATAGGGAAATTTTATATTTTGCGAGATTCTTCCAGCTACTTCAAACGCACTTCACTGTACGGCTGTTTTATCCTGTTTTTTACATGACACTAGCAAAACCGCGTTCTGGGTCATATGTGCGAATTTGAGTGACTGAAATTCCTAGCATGTTCGCGATTCAGAAGAGACTTGCCTCAGTGCGGGGATCGCGATTCTCATATGCAAATTCCATACAAGCGGATAGCCACCACCTTTGCATTAACAAGCAAACAAAGATCGCAGTTATATCATACAACTACATTTGAGACAACTCTGGCGGAGGCTCTTATGATGTACTAAAAATATCAAAACATGGCGCGCCACGGCTCTGAGAATCGCGCTGATACAAGACCCTGAGATCAGGCTAGACCTGATCAAAGAAAATCGCGCTATGTTTGCGTCCTTGAATCAGAGCGCTCTATTCTAGAATTGTGGAGTATTTGTGATACATTTGTACGTCATGTCTGCGACTTTGATCATATGGAAATTCCCCATCAAACGGGTACTAAGTGTATATTCTCATGTATAAAGATAAGGCCTCGACTCTCATCTCCGATTATTTGAGCCTAGATTCTGGGTATATGTCACTGTGATCCCCATAGAAGCTCTACTTTACAGTGCTGTTGAGCTCAACTATCATAATAAATACTATTTGCGCTATCTTTACTTATAGACAGTTACAGAAACTTCGATAACAAACTGAGAAGAACAACCATGTTGATATCAACCCATCCTAGCTTACGCTTAAAATAGTTCGTAGCTGGGTCAAGGGACTGAGGCGACATGAGTTACGATCCTTTGGCGAAACGCACAAGTGCCGCCAGGTCGCCGTTGAAGTAGTCTGCGGATGAAAATATATTTCAGCTTATGATTCGGAGTCATTCGACCGTTTGTGCATACCATGGTCAAACGGCTTGCTCTGGAAAAGGTCTATTGGTTAGCATATGCTCAACTCGGTAATGACACACCACCCACCGTATACTGCCAGAAGGTCCAGTGATTCCATCCTGCTGGGAGGGTTCCTACCGATGAAGCATAACGGGCAATGAACAACGGGTTGGTCTTTCCGAATGCAGGCGAGTTTCCGGTGCAGCGCTAGCAGATATTTTGTCATCCAATTGTTCAAAAAAGAATATAAACAATGATTTGTGTACCTTCCACCAGTCAGTCGTGGTGTAGATTGTGGGATAACGAGTCGTCTTCGAGTGGTAGTAATCACTAAACTCCTTGATCCAGGCGACCATGCGTGGGGCCGAAAGTCCCCAGCATGTTTGCCCATTTGTACCATCTAACAGGTCATTTTAGTTTCAGCGTGGAAAAACAAATACTATACGGATCAACTCACATTCAATGTCAAGCATTCCAGGGAGCGTCTTTCCGTCAGCGGACCAGTTCCCTTAACCGGAGCGGTGGTTAACGACTCTGAATACGGAATATAATACACCCATACCTCCATGCTCCAAGAAATATTGAGCTTGGGAGGCACCGGAAGAATGATCTGGACGCGCAAAGTGGTATGCGCCGTGAATGATACCAACTTTGTAGGCACCCGTATACTGTTGATTAAAGTACGGATTGCGATAAGCTGAGAGGATAGGTATCAGGTTTGATGTGCAATAAGTGAGATAGAGATCAACTCACTCGTCCCTTCGGTCGCCTTGGTATACACAAACGTGATTCCCGCTTTCTTCTGAGCTGGCCAGTCAACGTTGCCTTGATACGAGGCCACGTCGATCCCTTTCGACAAGGCCCGTTTCTCGACAGGGCTAGCATAGACCAAGGCCACCACAGCCAGAATGATATAGGCAAGAGAGAACATCGTTGTTATGATTGAGAAGAAGGTATGTGCAGCTTGACGAAATTGTCGAGGTTCTGGCGGTGATTATATACCTGTACACTATCTGTAAACAGCTGACAGCACTAGCCACAAGTACGGACTACTTGTATGCATTAGTCTCTACAAATAGCAGACCACCGGATTGAGCACGGACCTTCCAGCCTTGTTAGGAAAGTCCGACTATCCGATTCGGCAAAACCGAGGTGGCGTCGGGCCGTATAATTTAGGGAAACACAGGTCGGGGACGAAGCGCCGCAAGTACTCTTTTGTTTCTATTTATAGTTTCGGGCATACCAGAACAGCTCATCGGTCTTTCCTCTTTAGTTCGTTCCGCGCCCGGCCGTTCGTCAGAGCTTTAATGCTATGGCTTCAACACTGCTTCAACTCAAAATATGCTGTGGTCAGTTCTGATGTCCACGATGTTCGTTCAGACAGGCGCACGTGGGGTGAATACGAAATGTATCATTTGATTGATGCTTATACATACGTGACTATTTTCCACCTTGAAACATATCTAAGTCATACAGGAGTAGAAACCGTAGCATTTTGAGAGGATTTACATGACCTCGAACGTCTGAAACGTCATCCCATGACACGACAAGTATTGCGTTGGGAGTGTAAAAATGTTATACCCACGTATATCTCGCCGATTTACTAGTAGATGTACTAGTAACCGATGTGAATGTTCGCTTGGTGTTATGTGAGAGAAAATTTCACTCACAGCCTATGCTTCTGCCGTACATGAGGGATGTGGGAGCCATAATCAAACTGTCGATGTTGTACTGTGAGCTCGAGCCCTTGTGGATGTGGGATCGAAGATGTTGATGGTGTATTCAATCTAGCACACGTCCATCGTCACCATATCACCATCCCACCATGTTACCATTCCGTCATCCCGCATCTTCAAAATCTCATTTGCGATTGCAGAACTATTGGTTATTGCATAATCTGTAGACGATGAAGACAAGCTCATGAAGATTGGACGTGTTGTTGTTAGAATTTGGTGATGCCGTGGTGGTAGTGGGGTTTAGACGAGAAACTTAACGAGAATCGCATCAGCAAAAGCACAATTTGGAGCTATGGGCGCTATATACGGCCACTTTAGGTCTTTAGGTAATATGCAGTGCCCACGGCTCCAGAGAGCCTTTCAGTTTGTTCTGGTGCGCAATAAGCACCGCTACTAGTCATTGCATGTATGTGAGGTTTCTGACACACAAAAAATGCAGCATTATAACTAATATAGAAGGAATAGTGCTTCCAATTGTTCACATCTATATTCACTCATGAAAGTTTCCTCAGATCGAGCTCAGCGCCGTCCCCCCAGCTCGCCTGTCTACCTCGACCACCTCATCCAGCCCGACTACCTCGAAGAACGCACGCGGATCCATCCCCCGTGCGCTCTGGTGGTCCGTCCCCGTCTTCTTCAGCAGCGCCATTGCTTCGCGTATCCCGTGCACTGCAGCCACGCACGAGACGAGTGAGAAGATGATGATCTTCGCACCCATCTGCTCTGCTTCTTTCGTGGTGAACGATGGTGTCAAACCTCCAGAGATCACGTTGACGAGCACCTGTAAGTAAGAAAATAAGTATTAAACTGAAAATAGGTGCGGAAGATAGAACCGACTGGAAGAGGAGTTAACGCCTTGACCGTTTTCTCTAGCAGCTCTTTTGTTTTCACTCCCTCGATAAACGCAACGTCCGCTCCTACGGCCGCAGCAGCCTGCAGTCTCCTGATCGCCTCGTCCATGCCCAATACTTGCGCCGAGTCGGTGCGGGCGATGACTACGATGTCGCTGCCTGGGATCGCGTCTCGCGCTTGGACGGCAGCACGGATCCGAGTCACGAACTCTTCCGTCGACACGACTTGCTTGCCAAGCAAGTGTCCGCAACGTTTAGTCTGAACCTGTCGAAGTGGTGTATGTGAGTCTGGTGGGAAGTCAAGATGAGGTAGAAGCGTACCTGGTCCTCGATATGCAGGGCTGCAACTCCAGCACGATCGTACATCTGCACCGTACGCGCCACCATCGCCGGTCCGCCGAACCCGGTGTCCGCGTCAGCGATGAGCGGAGTCGAGTAGCTTAGGCCGCTGATCATCGCTGCGTTCTGCACAAAGTCGGGCAGGGTCGCGATTGCCAGATCCGGTTGGCCAAGCTTGGCAGCCGTTGTTGCCGCACCACTAGTCGCATTCCAAGCCTTAGTTAGTAAACTGCCCGTCAATGAGCCATATAGAAGTACTGATTACCTCTGATATAGACATGTAAACCCTGCCTCCAGCGCACACCTCGCGCTGATCCCGTCGCAGACTCCAGGTGCGACTACGATCTCGTCACGCATCAGCATCTGCCTGAGCCGAGTGCTGGCTTTCCAGTGCAGAGGCTCATCGGCGGTGTGAATAAGATGAGCAGGCTTGACATATGTGCCGTCGGGAGCCCAGTTGTCCAAGCCGAAAGTGGGGACGACGGGGGAAGAGAAGGCAGAGATGGGCTGAGCGACCATGTTGAGTAGTAAGTCTTGCTGTATGAGGGTTGAGAAAGTTGAGAGAGTTGTGTGGATTGGATGATGGGTTCGAATGGTCGAATGAGGTCGAATTATATACTGCTCTCAGTTAGGCACCGGTCAAGGCCATGGCTATCCAATTACACTGGACAGCGATGGTTCCCTGGCCAAGCACATAGCGTTTGTACCAAGGCGAATGTCCAAGTGAAGGTAGCCGTCGTCGGACCAAGTAACGGAGTGATGTAGTATCCATCCTGCGTTGCCAGCTAGACATCTATCCCTTAGTCACAGATCGATAAACAGAAACCCGAGTTCCACATGCGGCTAGTGATTATGTTTTCATCTTGGAAGTCTAATCGAGACACGGAGGAGTGGGGAGCCAAGTCTGACTCGCAAGCGGTTGAGGTCAAGACTATGCCAAGCTATGTGGCTGTGTCGCTGATATATGAACACGTGACTGCGCGATAAGATTTGTTTGTTTGTCTCTTACCCCTGTCCTTTCGTCCTGACCACAACCTCGACCACCACATTCTTCGTCTCCCTCCTCCCTCCACTCGCACCTCCACATGGCCCTTTATGAACCTTACTTCGCTCACCGTAACCGCGAGCCTAGGCTATATTGCTCATCAGATTCAGACTTGGAGCCACCTCAGCTCCTATCCGAAGTTACTTCTCCAGCCGAGACAGAGAACGATACTCCACCTGAAACTCCTCTGCGCGCTACAATTCTGGATAGGTCGAAAATATCAAGCTACTATGGTGCCAAGGATACTGGAAATGTAGAACTCAAGACGGTATATGTGGCCGAGCCCCTAATAGTGGCAACTCCTCACCCTATTCGGCCGCGCCTACCTTCTTTTCGACCATTTGTTATCGACAACCAGGAAAGGGACTGTGGATACGACTCGGAACGGGAGACACCCGTTCGCCCGGTGTTACCACGGTATAGATCATTCCGACGTAGTCCAGAGGTACTCAAGTCCTCCCCACTCACGACCCCTAAACTTGGACCATCTTCTGGCGCGGGCGTATTATGGAACTCCGATCAAACGGCCTCACCTGTCCTGAAACGCCCTCGTCACCCACCACCTATGGAAGTGTCAGTCAAGCGTGACATTGGAATTCAAACGGACTCGAATCCCTCGCTCACCCCTCTCGAACGACTCTTGGCCGATCCCAACCTGGACCACGCAGCTCTCTGGCGTGGGCTTGTGAACACAGGGCTTCCATTTCGTGTAAACAAGGATAGGAGGAATGAGGTGACTGGTTTGGGGCACGGGTTTCCGTCGAGTTTGGCAGAAGATACGTCCAGGATCCCAACAGTTGTTCCGAACCCTGCTGGTGGACTTTATCCTAGGGGCTTTGATTCTTGGATTAGCGGTGTCGATAATCAAGAGCTAGATTCGTTGAGTGCCAGTGTTCCAGTTCGTGGTTTGTCTGTCGTCGAAGCCCCGATTATTGGACCTGTCGAGTTGGGCGACGAGGATGAAATGTCTCCTCTCGCTCTGCCAGAGCCTATCCTCGCTGGAATACCCTCGCCTGGAGAATACATGTTGTTACAGTATACTCATGGAGGGGACTATGTGAAACCCTCTGCTCCACGCTCAGCGAGCGTGGTTTCCGAAGCCGAGTGGGATGCCCATATCGATGCCATGCTCCTGGCCGAGCTGTTCATATGAGAGCGAGTAGAGGATGTACGGACTAGTTTTTATTCATTTTCTATGTAGCCATGTTACTTTGTGTGGTGTTCGATCTGGACGATGCACTTGTATAGACGGGTTTTCTCCCTACCTTACGACCTCTCAATGTACTCGTTGATTCTGTACTATTCAGTATAATTACAAATGAGCCAGTCTTTCATTTCACTACGTCCGTCCCAAATTACTTCAGGGTAAACACCAAAAGCGTAAACGAATGCTCCTTGAACACGATCGGCTTTCCGCCTTCCCAGTCCTCTTCCGTCTTCGC
>JAYRCO010000389.1:0-27996 GCA_037042815.1 Ceratobasidium papillatum | reverse complement strand
ACAAATCTCATCTTCGCTAGTCTTCTTGTCCTTTCTTTAGCCACACAAACACGGCGAGTCACCTTGAATAAAACCAGATGCTGCAAATATGTACTTTGCCGCCCAATAAGCTCATCGTATATAGCTCTTCACGTGTACTTGACTTTGACTTAACTTCCTTCTATTTTCGAGATTACGTATGGTTCAAGATATTTCTAGCTACGAACATCGCCTACCTCTGGATGCGAAAGATGAGTGTACAACACATCAAAATATGTCGAACACATACTGTGAGCCTCGATCAGGATCAAACATCCTTCTCACAGGGTTCAGCAGCCATATCCGAGCTTAGGGGTTCCGTGCTCGTTCCTTACCTTAACGCCCTCTTTCCACTCTTTCACCTTCCGTCTTTCACCTTCTCTTTATCTCATTTTTATTTTGTTCACTTAAACTTCATCCTTTGGTCTACCAGCTCCATCCTCCTTGAGCCCGAGTTTTGTAAACAAGTCAATAACCTTGCTCCTCCACTCTTAGATAGGAGCTTCAGCGGTAAGTCTGTAGTGTAGTAGCGACTTATATATTTATATGAAGTTGCTCCATTGTGTTCAGTCACCTAGCTCCCCCTAAGCGCTCTAAGAATGCGCTTTCCCCCACTGTATATAGAGTGGCTATGCTATCTGTCCCGCCAGTTACGGATCACTCTGTCTAGAAGGTACGGATAGCGTTTATCTGGCTCGTTTATTTGGGCTGAACCTTGTTCTGCATCCAACACTAGCATTGAGCAAGGCAATGAGTATCTAGCGATATGGCTCTCTCAGGATCCCATGGCTGCTTTTCATCGGCCGGAAGTTGGTTACGAGCCAGCGGAGGAGCTCACAGTTGAATTAATACCCGACCTTCAGGTGGTAGTTGGCGTTGGGGGAGTCAATCAAAACGAACAGGCTCACGACACGACAAGACACAAAAAGCGAGGGAAATTACATGGAAAACTATGCGCTAATTGCTCAGGAGCGAGAGAGAGCGCAGTAGACCAAAAACTGTGACTTGTGTGGGCTGTAGGATGTTCGATACTGTTTTTTTTTTGACATTGTTATATGGCCTCCTAGATTTGTTTCTCTTTTATTACTTTGTTGTCTTTCCTTTGGTCTCGTGCTCTTAGAGTTTAGGATGAAGAATGATGTTGTATTGATGCCAA
The DNA here is from genome assembly GCA_037042815.1 of Ceratobasidium papillatum. NCBI lineage: Eukaryota > Fungi > Basidiomycota > Agaricomycetes > Cantharellales > Ceratobasidiaceae > Ceratobasidium > Ceratobasidium papillatum. The sequence continues at coordinate 26,822 of JAYRCO010000389.1, read as the reverse complement.
GTATACTGATACGCAATAAATAGTGTCCTGCGAAAATGCCCCTATTCAGAGGTGTTTGTCTATGCTTGCGCTCACACTAGATTTAATCATAACAAATCCGAGCGAAGCTGTCAGCGCGCATACAACCCATAGATAATCTTCGGATGGTATCTTATTACTGTACGATTCACGCCGTTACGCTCGATAGACTACAATATCTTAATGACAACACAACCAGAGGCTATGAACCAGAGAGCGCGCATAACTCTGAGCAAATTAAATGTACTTCAGCGTGTCAAAATGATTATTGCCAGTGTAAGTGAGTAAAGCCGATAGATAGCTGCTGGAGTGAGTCTTACGAGTTTTTGCACGTATTGACTCAAAAGTCAGTGGGCACGAATGAGGTAGATCTAGCGTATATAGCCTGCTTATTTCTATAACTACAAACGTATCGCTCACGTCCAGCCCGTGAAATCATTGTGATCCCTGTAAAGATGTCGACAGCGACGAATCGCCACCCGCCGTGATACCCCTAGTGCACATACTCGCAGAAAAGCATCGTCGAACAAGAGGTTTACCAGGGCACTCGGTTTTTTTTCGACATAGATTTTTTAAGCGATACACTCATACACTCATTCGCACATAGGAAACTCACTGGAAAATTCAACATGTAAAGATTTCTATGTACACCAGTGTTAGTTTGACACTACACAAGGCGAGGCAAAAGATGAAGCCCTGGTCGGGTTCGAACTCTTGAGCTTGCCGGGCGAGCCGCACTGACTAAACCTCAGTCAATCGCCCAGCGACCTCTGCAAACTCAAGAATACCGAATCCAATCTACTAACTCCACCAAGCTAGCTTATCAACTATGCAGAAATACGGACATATGGTCTGAAATGCATCACTTATTAGATTGGAACGTTATGCTTTGCCAGTTTATCTCACCTTAGCTAGGTTTCTTGCCCTCTCCTTAACCATACAAACACGGCGCTCGCGCCCCTCTTTCACCTTGCTTTTGTCTGATTTTGTTTCGTTTGTTTGACATCCGTTCCTGCATGGACTCGATCCACTGCCTATACCCTTCTTGAGTCCGAGTTTTGTTGCCTTGTAACAAATTTGCCCACCCACTCATTAATAGTGGCTTCAACGGTAAGCAAACATTCCCCGTATATGCTTGTAGCCGTAGTTAAGCAGTAGCTTATGAAGTTGTTCTATCGCACAATTGCCTGGATTCCCCCTGAGTACTCTAGGATGGGGTTTCCTCTACGGTATCTACAGTGGTTATGATACCTCAAAGGTACCGAGCTCATTCGCCCGGTTCATCTATTTTGGCTTACCTTAATACTATGCTTGTGTGTTTGTGCACTTGGTTTAAGATTGACATGTCCTGAACAAAGCAATCAGTGCGCATACAACCCGCATGTGTTATCTCTGCATGGCATTTTTATCGCAGCGCGCCGTACGTCGTTGGGTTTAATAGACAATACTACCCAAATGACAACAAAACCGAAGATTATGCACCACAGGAAGGATCCTGGCTGGAAGACACGCATACGGCAAACCCCGGACAAGTATACTTCAAGATACATGAGCACATGTGAAAACGATGTTTGCCTTTTCCTATCGGACGAACAGAAGCTTCCAGTTTTCGTTTTATTAGCAAAACACTTCCAACGTATGACATCTTTTATAAAGTTGGATAGTACATATTTTCAACAGGATAAACGCACTCAATTTTCACGTGTTTCTGAGAATTAACGAAATCGGTCGATAGTGTAGTCTAAACTCAAGAGGGCATCATGAGCGCGTATCTCGTCTGGATCCATTGATTTACGGTAGGCTTGTGGGCTTCGATAAATAGTGTCCCGCCATGGCAAGGAACATTGTATGTTTGGCCATAGGAGACACAAGTACCTGTTCGTGTTTAGTTAGAAATAGCTAGAGTACATATAAGTGCTGTGAGTACATACTTTGCCAGCTCCTTGGAAGTAAACCGATCACGTTTAACGAGCCTGAGTGGATCCATACACAAAGAAGTGAAAGCGGTATGCCGAGGCAAAATAAAGGAACCAAGGTCGTAGTTTGGAAGAGTGAGGCCTTCCCAATCCAACGCGAGAGCAAGCTTCTTCAGCTTAGGAAGATTTTGGGCGAAGCCAGCAAGATCGGTGAGGCTGGCATACTGCCTGTTGCACCGAAGCTCTACTATGTCAGGCCAAGCCGATGATAGGAATTCACATCCACCCTCCAGATACGCCGAGTCGATCGTGAGGCAGCGGAGCTGGAGCGTACGTAGAGGACCTTCAACATCCCGAGAAAGGATGAGCGGAGGTGCGTTACAGTTGTCCCCGGCGAACAAGATGCACAGGTCAACTAGGTTGGGGCCATTGTTACAAAGTAGTGACACGAATTTGTTGCCCCAGTTTCCATTAATTCCGGGTTTATCCATCCACTCTGGCAGCATGTTGATGGATATGGTCTTGAGGTTCTTGAAGAAATTTTCCAAGGAGCAAAGGTTCATGAGCCAAGAGCCACACGAAACGCCTTCGAGAACCAGCTTAGAAAAGGCTGGGAAGGCGGTAGAACTAAAACCAACGTCGTAATCTAGTAGAGGCGGGTTTCCAGCGTGAGCGTGTAGCTCCTTCAGATGTGGAAGCTCACTGAGGGCTAAGAGACCTTGAGGATACAAGCCTGCTATACCGACATCCAAGAACCGTATGAAGCGAAGCGAAGCAAGGTGCGGAAAGACTTGGAATTTATACCGGCGCTGCCAGAGCGCACCAGAATTGGAGTTCTCCGCAACACTATCGACTCCAAATTCTCTAGGTTCGATAAACAAATGCTTTAAAGCCGCGGACCTTTGCTCTGCGAGCAGAATCAAAGCGCAAACTGCCTCTACAGGCCACTTGGGCGACGCGTTGACCATAATTTTGCGTACCGAAGGGTAAAGTAAGACATTAAGCCAGTTTAAGCATGCCTGATAGTCCGGATACCAGAACTTGATTTCCACAAGATTAGGGAGCAGTAGGGTTCCAGGCGATAAATAGTCGATCAATGCCCCCCAATTTGATATGCTAGCAAGTCGAGCAGAAGAGCCGCCAAAATGCTTTGGGTAGGGTGATTTTTGCCCCTCATGGTCTACCATGAACTTTTTGACGAGCGGAGCATAAGTATTGAACCGCTTCATGTGATTCTTAGTCACAGGACAAGGGAGCTCCTAATTAAAAGTAAACTCCTGTAACGGATGTCATAATAAACGGACGGCTCCAACTTACAATTAGCTCAATCGAGTTCGCAGTGTCTACCATTCTAGCTCCTGGTATAAGGAGCAGAAGATCTGACACACGCCACAAGTGCTTCCAAATCGTTGGAGCGGCAGCGTTGAAAAATGCGCTCGATACACACAAAACGCGGAGCCGATCCCGTCTGCCCAACATCCCGACTGTAAGATCTAGGAGTTCAGGCAGTTGAAGAAATCGATCCATTTCGAAAATTTAGCCAGTAAGACAGTATACGGGAAGGGCGGTTAAAGCCTTTGGTGACCGTGAGGTCGTCGCTAGCTGAAAATAGGGGCTAGTAACGTGATGTACTTTTGGCTCAAATCCCGTGACTAATTATGAGCCACGTGATTAACCAATGAGGAATGAGAAGAGCTTGTTATTGCTACTGAGGATGATATCGGTCGGGGGAAACGTATAGTATGAGCGAGTATCACCACTCGATGAGATATGGGAGCCATCTTTACAAACGCATAGAATTTATAGTATCCCGACACTTACTCAGTCTCAATACCCCGCGGTCTAGCATCGAGTGTAACTCAGTGGCCAAAGTTCACGAGTGCCATGAGGTGACAGAACCTTGATCTACTCGAAAGAAGCGCCAAGCGTAGCAGCTTCAAGCATTTACGTGACTGACTTGAGACGTGAATGCTTGCGCCGCGTACATGTCGCAAGAATGTTTAATTTCCGACCTGGCTGTAACTAGGCAAGACTCGGGCCAGCTTGGCTAGCAGATTATTGGTGTTTGATAACGTTAGCCGCAAGGTTCATGAAAGTCGTAAATGCTGCCGTAAACGATCTGCATAGGAATCTCCAATACACAGAGTCATCGAGAACATCTGTCCCTTGACTGATGGACTGTGCAACAGTCAGCTGCCACCATACGAACATTCGAGGATAAATTTCTGTTAATTTCACTGGTGCCGATCCTGGATGTGGCGCGTTCTTAACGCGCTAGTGCCTTCCGCTTTATGGAAGATTCAGATCATTCGATTGCGCCACAGGTTTGGTCGGATTAGCCACCAACTAAACTAAATCAATACAATCATGTTTCTAGCAACACACGTGCATACCCATATCCGGCCGTGACCAGATTACAGTGCAATCGACTGAAACCAATAAACGGCTATCGGCCCCACAAGGTCTTGGCACTAGTCAAAAACAATCAAAAAAATACGCATATATACTAGTACAATAGTGTTACAAATGCCGATAGTAGGTCCCGAAATAACACAAAGCAAGAAAGCGGCACAAAAAAGCGAATGAGCGAGCGAAAGATAGTTAATCTATGCGAGTAGATGTGTCAAAAGTGACTTTGGAAGGCGATTTGACGGGCATCGAATCGCTCGCAGAAGAAGACGGGTCGACTTGTAGTCGTTCGATTTCATAGCCATGAACAGCAGACCCCTGAGTGGTATGTTCTGGAAGAGAGTCCATCATCACACAGTCACTATTTCGTTGTTGCCAGCGAATAGTCGATAGTGGGTTTTCGCTAATGATGATTTCGCAGGTGTAGTACGCTTCTCGGACGTTGAGGAGCAGACGGCTGCCCATCGATGCACGCCTGGATTCCGAATTAGCGTGTTTTTACCATTCGGTGATCAGGGACTCACAAAGCAATTGCTAGTGCAATAGCGAGCTGGTACAAGGAACCGCCTCCGGTGGACCAGGCAACCAGATTCATCACATATGTGACGAATATCCTGCGGAACGTCTTCCATCAGCAACCAGGTGGAATCGGGATCTATGAATGGAAGCTTACACCGAAAAGTAAAGGATGCTATCACGAATCAAGATGTTAAGAATGCGGGGCCCAGACCAGCTAGGTCGTGTGCCCCGCCTGCTAGTAAAGTTTTGCCATGCTTTGAACACCGCCAGGCTAAAAAGTATAGCTTCAAATCCAAGATTGATCGCCCAGTATATGCTAGGGAGGTTGTTTCAGCCCTCATCATGGGAATAGAGTTGAATATACGTACTACATACGGGGAGGGACCCCCCGCAAAACACAGGCGCTGAAATCAGGTAGCTCAGGCACCGGCCTGTTAACAGCTGAAAAAGATATGCATTAAAACGCATTCAATCAAGATATCAAAATCGCCATTCCCACGCACCTTGCATTTTGAGGAACGCTTGGCCAATAACGACCCCCATCCCGGTAGCCTGTGCAAAGAACAGAACTACCATCGGAATGATTATCCGCCTATCCTGTGAAAACCTGGGTACCCCATCAGTGATGTGCTTCGAGGGTAGGTTGGAAGACCTTCCACTCACATGGCAGCTATTCGAACTTGGATAATAACTTGTGTGCCGCAGATAAGTACACGGACAGGCGTGGAAGATATTCTGCTGAGCACATACTTTCGACTGTCATGTTTGTAAGCCACCCTATCGGCAAACTTATCGTGAGCTGCTGCCGGCGTTGTTCGTGGAGACCGCTAAGTGCTTACCGGTCCAGCCCTGGAACTTCTGCCACCGCAAACAACTATTCGGGAACGAGTAATCAGCGAAAAGTTGACGCAATTTAGGGCCGACTTACAACTAGAGGGGAAAAGGTCAAGTTGAGAAGTAGCGTATATAGGAAGAAACTCACAGTGTCGGATGGTCCTCCACCGAGTCCGACTGGAAAATGTAGATCGTTAGGCTAGTTATCGGCGGTTCTGCTGGTCAACTTACCGATAGTGTCGAACAATAAGATAATAAAAGTTCCGTATCGATTCCAAAAGAACAAGACTTTTGACCATGTCCATGGTTTGAACTAGATGCTTATCAATAAAGGAGTCAAGCATCTCAAAATACTGGTGCTCACCCAAACCAGATCTACCTCGAGATCAAAGGTTATGACTTTAAAACAGTCTCAGTTGCATGGAAGGAGTGGGTAAGTAGCGGGATACACACCATGGTCATAGACCAACAGAATCATAGCAACCACTAAAACACAACCTATCAGAACATCTTATTTAGAAATCGAGCACTCGACTCACAAGACGCATAGCGAGTTCTTTGCAAGTTTGTGAGGAACAATAAATCAATCATGTCTATGACATTTGCCACCGAAAGGCCCCACAAGACCACTCCAAGTCGTTTGGGGGAAAAGTCAAAGTGACAGGGGGAGAGCTACGTAGTCATCGAGGCTATTTCTGCAGCTTGAGAGCTTTATAGAGTCACGAACCGGGCACCACGTTGGGCACCCAAGCTTCCGGCGCTTTCGTGAGGAGCTAGATCAGGTTCTCGTAGTTTAGACCCCTTTCCGAGATCGTAAGCGGGAAAATGATGAGTTCAATCACGGGCCCGTTTAGAGAATCTTTTAGGCTCCGGGTATACGCGCTCAAAAGCGATCTACCCGGGGTCGATCCACGCAAGGTATAGACCGCAAAATCAATTGACGTGGCCAAGGTTAGCACTTTCTTTCGCTAGATGTCGAATTATTTAGAATGTCGGCTGGAAACAGCGCTCGGATGGGCGTGTGAAGCTGGTCGAGAAAGGTGGAATTTCTTGGTTAGGAGAGCGAGGAAGAGAGGGAAGTGCTCGGCAGTATTGGTGTTCCTAAATGAAGGAGTGTTCTCTGGTACATCAATCACGAATTATTCCTCACTCCCCGAGTGAGCCGCAGCCTGGGATAGGTAAAGTGGCCGCCGGCCCTCATTCTGATCTCGATCGCACCAAGACTGTTCTGGCGCCACCGAGTCTGGTGCATGGTAGTGGGATCCGGTAAACATAAAACTAGGTGTCTTGTCCCAGTGTAGCAATAACACCACCAGGAAGACGAAGACCAGAAGGACATCCATGTCCGCAATGCACGTACAGCTTCCTGTACAATACCTCGTGTTTTCGACTTTACGACTTCCCAAGCGCGCAGCACGGGTAGAAGAAGAGACAATGGCATCTGCTGGGAGAGAGCAACAAAATGAATGCTACTGCGTCCAGTGGTTGCCTAGCCACAAGGCAGAGTTGTGCTCAGTTGTCGTCAGGGACGGCTGAGTCAGCAGATAGACACTGCAACGGGAGACTCCCCCTTTCGGACTTCAATAACCTCGCATCGCCTCCCGTCCCTCGCAGTCAGCAATCCACCCAGTTATCCAAGCAGCGCCTCTGGCAGAACGCGGCTTTTATAACTCCACCATCTTTCTGATCTCGCGCGAAACTCCCCTTTACCTGTTCTCAACTTTTCGAACCAATCAAACGCAATGGCCCGCGACAGACTTGCCGCACTTCGCGTACGTTTTCAGTCTTTTCGAATCATGTAGTGCATTTGGCTAACATCGCTCGTGTAGGCACAAAATGGAGGAGACTCGGGATACCAAAACATGTAAGATCTCCCCTATTCAACTCGTACGTAACAACGCGAGTTTACGGGTCTTTTTGCAACAATAGGAGCGACAGCTCGTATGTGAACCCATACGCGCAGCAAGACACGGGGCGGTACGAAATGGCCAATGTCAACAATAGTACGACACAGCTTGTGGGCGGCGGGGGCGGAGACTCGGGCGATATGTCTGCGTTCTACACCGAGGTAAGCGCTCGCGCATTGCGATGGCCGAAGGAGAGAGAGCGCTCAATCTAGGGATCCTGTCCACTTTTTGGTTAGATCTCATCGATTCAAGACGCGATTCGTTTGTACAATGATACGGTCCAACGCATCGCCGACTTGCATAACCGATCGCTCAACCAGACAGACGAAGTCGCGGCTCAACGTAATGCCACCCAATTGGAACAGTTGCTCGAGGAAGCGAATGGTCTGAGTCGTCAACTGCAGCGTCGGATTAAAGACTTGATGAGCAAGTCGTTGCCTGGGCGTGATGGACAAATCCGAGCTCAGCAGACAAACTTGGTGAATGCCAAGTTTGTGGAGGCTATTCAGAATTATCAGGTTGTCGAGAGGGATTATCGTTCCAAGTCGAAGCAGCGCGTCGAGCGGCAGTTTAAGATCGTCAAGCCCGATGCAACGCCTGAAGAGGTCAAGGCTGCTGTGAACGATGATACGGGCAACGGACAGGTCTTTTCACAAGCTGTGAGTGTGTACATGTCTTCTTATGGGGCTCAAGTCTGACCCGCCGCTTAGCTTATGAGCTCGAACCGGTTTGGCGAATCTCGGGCTGCTTACCGAGAGGTGCAAAATCGTCATGAAGATTTGAAGAAGATCGAGAAGACTCTTACCGAGTTGGCACAGCTGTTCAATGATGTACGTGCTATTTTTGGTTTGTAAATGAGTACTGCTGACTGACCTCGGTTTTAGATGAGTGTGCTTGTTGCTCAGCAGGATGAGACTATTGATCAGATCGAGCACTCGGCAATGGAGACTTCGAAAGATATGGAAACTGGGTGAGTGCATTCTTGTCCTTTGCCGGGCTGGCGTTGATTGGGTGTAGTCTTCAACACACCGAGACGGCCGTAGTATCAGCGCGCGGTGCCAGGAAAAAGCGTTGGATCTGCTTCGCTATTATTGTCGTCATCCTCATCATCGTTGCAATTGTCGTAGCCATTCAAGTCGTCAATGTAAGTATTGTGCTACATCGTCCGACGTCGATATTAATCCACTCCTTAGATGCAAAAAGCCAAGCAGGCCGCAACTGGTACTGCCTAACTGCACATTTGCCACCCGCTATTCTTCTTGTACAACATCCTTCCCACTCCTGAATCTGCACGCATCGTATCTCGTTTAGTCTCTTTCCAGCTCTCCCGCTGTCTGCACGATCCTTTCTTCCTTTTTCCTATATTCTATATCTCATAAGGTCTTGTTTGGTGTCAATGGACAAAGTCGTTATGCTCTCCTTGTCGCGTGATCGGAATGTTTCCTGAGCAACCCGCCGGGTGGGAGCCGCTAGAACGCATGGTGGGCGTTGTTCGCAACGAGCGTCCGGCAAGGTCTGGAGGAAGAAAGTCTCGACTAGCAGCGCGGTGCGAGAACGCTGCGGATAACTGGCTGCAGACGCATGTCGGCCAGCCGAAGACCGAGGACCTGGCCAGGAATTCGGCTGTAAGGACCAGCGAAGTGGCGGCTCCACAGCGGCTGGACTGCCGGCTCTGTATTGGGTAATTTGATGATTGGGTGGCGATGCGCATTCCAGCGCTTTCCCGAACCCTGAGATACGAGGCCGCGTCAGCTGGGTGTGGTGCCCTTTATAAGTCGGACCGTGTGTGTTGCCCTCGCTAGTCGCCCAACACCCCGTTGAGTACTTATACTCACCGTCCCTCACGCCCGTGTCTTCCATTCCCCCTCAGCCCGACCACCACCGTTTGCCCAGCTTGTGAGTTGCCCTGGTCTTGCTCTTGTGATCTGACTAACGTGTTGCACAGTTGCTCTCCCTCTCCCACTCCCCTCCACCACTAGTACCTCTACGATGGCCCCCAAGAAGCGTTGCCAACACGAAGACGGCTGCAGCAGTGCCGTACTGCGCATTGTCGGACAGTGTCCCCACTGCACGTCGCAGTTCTGTGGAACTGTAAGTAGCGCCACGTTCCCCCATCCCCTATACCTTTTTTGCTGACTCATGGCTTGGTTTTATAGCACCGATTGCCAGAGCACCACAAGTGTATTGGGATGAGCGAGTGCAGGCAACAGGCGTTTGAGAAGAACAAGACTCGACTAGAGCAGGAGCGCACGGTTGCGAGCAAGATGGCCACCGCATAGTCTCGGCCATGTTATTCTTCCCTCCCTCCCTATACAGCCCGGCGTCTTCTTATAGACTGACTTGCGCAACGACGTATACCATCCCTATCATTCACATCTCTCTCTCTTGCTCTCGGTCCCCTCCTTCCACTCTTCTCCCCCGCACGTTAACGTTATGTATTTCTGTTGTCTGTTTTGGACTGCATTGCAAACTGTTTTATTGGAACTCGTTTTACGCACACTGTAATTACCTTTTTACTCCCTTTCTCGTACCCATTCTATCTATTGCTCTCTTTATCATTTTCTGTGTGTGAGTCAGAGCCAATTTGCACGTGAAGGGGCGTGTACCCTTGAACGCCCCAGCAAAAAGTCCCCGCATTTTCCAAGCAAGAGGCGTTTTTGGAATACTGCGCCAGCGCACATGCAAACTCGAATTGGGTGATTCGCCGAGAGAGGTGTCCGTACGCGCTTATAAGAGTTACTTCTCCCGGCCTACCCCGCCCCCAATTCACATGTCCATCGCGACGACTAGTTGTCTTGTTCAAAACAACTGAACCTGCCGAGCCCGAGGTTAGTCTGCTGACCCCCCAATCGATTTTACGTTTCCCACCTGTCATCTTGTTATTTAAATTCACCGTTGGGCTATGACTAGTCGAGTCAAACAACTCTTGGCTCACGTATCTCCTTCACAGTCTCCCTCCAGTATGAGTTCCGCATCGACGTTTGCAAAGGTCCCGCTCGCCCCGCCAGACAGGTGTGTTGCTCGTCAGACGCGTTGATAGTAATGTTGACTCTTTGTATAGCATCTTCAAGCTTACTGCTGCGTACAAGGCCGATACGTTTCCTCAAAAAATGAACTTGGGTGTTGGCGCGTACCGTGATGACAACAGCAAACCTTGGGTCCTACCCGTCGTCAAAAAGGCAGGTTCCATCGACGGCGGTAATGTTCGCGTACTGATATGATGCAATAGGCAACCGAGATCCTGTTAAACGACCCGACACTGGACCACGAGTATCTGCCCATCACCGGTCTGCCCGAGTACACGAGCGCCGCTGCCCGTCTTATCCTTGGCGCCGACTCGCCAGCCATCAGCGAGAACCGGGTCGCGAGGTGCGAGAACTTCTTGGCTTGATCTCTCAGCCTATCGTCAAACTCAATCTTCCTCCTCCCTTTCTTTTTGACAGCGTCCAGACTATCAGTGGAACAGGCGCAAACCACTTGGGCGCACTCTTCCTCTCCCGGTTCTACGAATGGACAGACGACAGGCGTCAAGTGTTCCTATCGGACCCAACGTGGATCAACCATTTCGCGATCATGCGCAATGTGCAGATCGACCCGCTCACGTATCCGTACTACGACCCCAAGACGATCGGTCTTGATTTCACTGGGCTTGTAGGAGCGCTCGAGGCTGCGCCTGTGCGATCTGTGTTTCTGCTCCATGCGTGTGCGCATAACCCGACGGGCGTGGACCCGACCGAGGAGCAGTGGAACAAGATTGCTGAGATTATGCTCGAAAAGGGCCATTATGCGTTTTTCGATTCGGCGTATCAGGGCTTTGCGAGTGGGGATTTGGATCGGGATGCGGCTGCTGTGCGGTACTTTGTTTCGAGGGGTGTGCCGTTGTTGATTTGCCAGGTGAGTTTTTTCGTGATCAGCTCTTCTAGTTCGACTTGTTCTGATGGGTGGTGTTTTCTTAGAGCTTTGCTAAGAATGCTGGGTTGTACAGCGAGCGTGTTGGGGCGCTGCATATTGTTTCGCCTACGGTTGAAGAGGCCAACCGGGTCAAGAGCCAGCTTTCGGTGCTTCAGCGTAGCGAGATCAGTAACCCGCCTGCGCACGGTGCGCGTTTGGTGAGTAGCCGCTTTGTATCGGGCTCGTAGACAGGTGACTCAAACTTGTCCATAGGTCTCGTTGATCCTGAACGACCCGGCTCTGTTTGAAGAGTGGAAACGCGATATCAAGACGATGGCCCACCGAATCATCGCGATGCGAGACGAGCTCTATGGAATTTTGACCAATGAGCTCAAGACGCCTGGTACATGGAACCACATTGTCGATCAGGTCTGCGTTCATTTCGTCATCATGCATGTTTATCAGGCTAATATTTCTTAAGATCGGCATGTTCAGTTTCACTGGTCTGACGCCCGAACAGTCCCAGCAACTCATCGATAAAGCGCACATTTACTTGACCGCCAACGGCCGTATTTCCATGGCCGGCTTGAACTCGCACAATATTCGGTACTTTGCAGAGTCGATGGACAAGGTCGTGCGCGGGACCTTGTAACGACTTGGCTTTTTCAGGGGCTGCATACATCCCAGTTGTTTCAATTAGATTTAGATGCGCGTGGGAAATCAATCGATGCAGAAATGAATATGTCGTGTATGCATCATGGCCTGAGGTTTGAGATGTCGGCAGAGGTTGGGAGGCCCAAGATTAACTCGGCCTGTGACAGGAGTGCGTTGCGTGAGTAAAATGGATTGGGGCCAAGGCTAAGACGAGAGGACGTACCAAGCATTTCCCAGTGCCAGGACCATTCTGGATGCCCCATACACCATGCCCAGAGGCTAACCAAACTCTAAAACGCCTCGTTAGATGTGCTCCACGGCTGTTGTAATACTGTACTTACCCCTGTCGAATCTCTCCGATGACCGGTAAACCCGTATGGGAATTCGGTCTAAAGCAACATTGTTCAGCGACGACATGAGCATCTGTAAACGTCCCTGGCGAAATGAACTCGGCTGCGTCTTTGAGCCGTTGGATTGCTTCTGGTGCAGGGAGAACTTGGTCTGCGCGGTCTGGGAGAGGTGTCGCTTCGGATTCACCGCCTGCGCCACACATGTAGACTGTTCCGTCTGAGCGTGGGTAGATTTCGGGTTCGGAGGATGTGCCGTTTGGGAGAGTGAGTTCTGTGAAGAGCATGTGGTTTGTTATTTTTTGTGTTTGGGATGGACGGAGGACGAGTGATGAGGATGGCTCGCTGTGTTGTTGTTAGATTACTATTCTTCGAGGAGTAGAGGAGTGTCGTACCTAGGAACTATCTTTGCTGCTACGCCGGCGTCTTTGCCTAGTAGCTTTGTCGCTAGTTTACCTGTCCAAGGGCCGGCTGCGAATACTACGTCTGTGGTTGGAATCGTCTGGGTCTCGCCGTCGGCCTTGGCAACGACGACGCCGGTTACTATTTTTGAGTTTGGCGCAAACTCGAGTTCTGTTGCGGTCGCGATGTGGATTTGGACACCTCGAGACCGGGCGTCTTCGGCGAGTACTTGAGTGAGTAGGAGAGGGTGAGCTTGGGCTGTTGAAGTTGTCCCTCCGAGTTTGCTATGATTAATATTCGTAAGAGTCAAGCAAGGAAAGGAGAGAAGGGAAAAGGGACTCACGAGATGCTGCTAACGCTCTTGAGCCAGTCTGCTCCAGGAACCGCTTTCGTCCTTCGATCTGCGTCGACGTCGACTTGGAGTGTGTCTGTCCGTCGGTAGAACCATCGTTCGGTGCCGTTGTGTTCGTCTGAGAGCTCTTGGTGGAGTTTGAATGAGAGTGCTGCGAGAGATTTAGTGTTGTTGCTGTGCCAGTCGAGTGCGAGGAATCCTCCTGCTTTGCCGCTTGCCCTGATAATATTTAATCATATTAGAGATGGGTTTGGGGGATGAATCGAGGGACGAACGCTGCTGCAATCGATACGCTCTCAACTAGATGGATTTTTATATCCTGAGATGAGGTCAATGGGACAAGTTTGGGTCGTCTGAATAATCGACTGGGACGTACCTGTGATAATTTGGACAGATAATACCTTTTTACAAATAAATTTCAGAAATCACGGTCAGGATAGGTTGTAGACTGAGAGACTTACGCCGTCGAGGTACCAATGATACCTCCGCCTATAATGACGACATTTTTCGCCATAGCTAATCTAGGGTTCTGAGGCAAGAGGGGGCTACAGAAGGGTGATTTTGCAGGACGGTCGTGGTTCTTGTAAGGTGATCAGCGCCATTCGGGTCCGAATAAATGCGTGCGTCGTGGTGACGACACGGCAAGATGATTTACTCAGCCGGCGGCCGGTGGCACACCGGTTTTCACGAGCAACTGGATCAACACACATATAATGATCATTTGAACGAATGTAGATCACCTGTAACGTTTGTGTAGAGTTTGTATTAGTGAGCGACGCTCGTCTTACCAGTTTTGTTAGAGCACAATGTCTATATTATCCTTCGACCTCAGTTTGTACTTTGGCTGGTGGTTTTAGAAAGACGTCCCATGTATCTATCTTCTCTTCTCTTCTGATAGTGCCAATTTTCTCGGGCTAACTGCGGCTTTCGTCCTACATCTCCGGCAAAGGGGAAAGATGTCTGCACCAAACATTCACAAGTACGCAACTCCAAATAACAGTACACAGGTCCCGACACTCTGATAAATACTTGCTTGACATTGCCCAGTCAACAGCCTTTAGCGCTGCTACCTGTGTCTTCGCTCTCTGCCGTCGCCTCTACGTCACAGCAGCGTCATCGAACCGACGCTGACCGCATATGGTCATAGAACGTCCCCGTATGTATACACAGACCCGCCCCAACACCTTAGGGCTGGTCACGCGACAGGAGCTGAGAGCGCACAGACCGACGGTCAGGGGTATAAAAGAGTCGAGGGGAGAGGGATTTGGGGCAACCTCGTTCTCTCAACCACCACCCCCTTCACCCACTACCCGCGTCTCTGCCTCTCGTGCTCTCGCCATGGTCGCACCATGTGTCTACTCTATGCGGACTGCCATCTCGCCAGCGAGTCACCATAGGTAAGCGACCAGACTGGCTCAGGAGTCGTCGTCGCCACTGACAGACTCCTCTTTGCACGCAGGCTCGACTAACTGTCGTTCCTACTCGTGCCTCTGCTCTATATCCTCTACTGTACTACTTCCAGGTAGGATTGATACGCTGTGCTGTTCTCTCTGCTCCTGCTCACCTTCGTCGCCGTCGTCTAGTGGCTCATGCCCCTATCTAGTACTTGGCCGGACATGTCGCCTTTCATGGCCATGACTCTTCCTCACTATATCATCGCATCTCTTACTCTGGGTAAGCTGTCCTATGTGTAGTCTATATGCTCTGTCTTCTTTCACTGACATCTTCACCCTAGTGCGACTACATGAAAGGCTTCATGGCCAAGCCTGCCCTCTTACTGCCTTGCACGCATCCAACTTCGTCTGCTGCCATCCTATGGTTAGCTTGCACTACTCTTGCTTGCGTACGTCTCTATCTATACTCATATATGCGTATCATAAGCTTGAATGACATGCCCCTTTCAGCTCCGCCTCCATATATCGAAACAACAACTAAAAACAAACACCTCAAGTCTCCTTTATCTCTCGTCTGCTATCTCTCATCTCTTTCTTTTTATTCTCTTTCAGCTGTCTCCCCTGTGCTCGTCCTCTATACGTTTCTCTTACGCTGTCACAAGCACTCGCTCTTGCCCTCTTTGATCGGTACGCCTAGCTTTCTAGTCTACCACACACATCGCTGACCTGCTCCTCTAGCGCTCTTCTCCATGTGTGCACCGCTCGCCTATAACCCGACCGTCGGTCCATCGTCTGCCCGCATCCTGCGTTGTGCTCATTGCGCAACTGCCTTCGTGATCAGCGCAACCTTGGACCGACGGCTCGGCTTGGACAAAACGTCGCACCAGTCCCTGGCCGTCAAGACCGTACCAGACCCGAGCTCGACCGACGCTGGGAGGCCCTCTGTGCACCCGGTAGGTCGATGTCTGCGAGCCTAGTGTACGCGGTCGGGTGTCTCGTCGACGCCGAGCGGCAGTCCGAGTAGGACGATGAGAGCCAGTCGCTAGGTCATGCGTTCGTCGAGAGATGAGCTGCGCTGAAGTGACCCGCGCTGGCTCTGTACGTCTGCCGGACAAGCCTTTGGATCGACAGAGGACTCGTCGCAGCCGTAGCGCTCGGCGGAATCGTCATGCGTCTATCTGCGAAAGTGGATTGACTGCCTGAAGTGGCGAGCGATCACGAAGAGTGGAAGAGTAAGTGAACATGCCTGTAAAGTCTGAAGCTGTTCGAGCGCCAGTCTGTGCTCCGTAAACAGTAAGTGGCTTGTTGATAACTTGCTTCGTACTAACGCCTGTCATGATACAGAACTATACAATGTTGAAACTCAATTGCAAAACTACGCGGAGCCAGACTGTTTCTGAATATGTGGCTTGTGTTCTCGCCTGTAACTGTGATCCAAATCTATACCGGCTTGTTTGATCAGCCTGAGGGCTAGCATGTAAAATGCAAATCACCTAAGTGCTAACTAGAAGTAACTTCGGAGGACAACCTGTATGTATTTTTTACAGTACAGAGTGGATCGACAGCAAGTCAATATCATAGTGGAGCTAGGATTCATCTCAACCCCAAGTCAGCGCCATTCCATGCTCAGGGTAACGAGTACCAGAGACTGTGTTGTGCTCTAGTACACGCTTGATATCCGCCAGTTCCTGTTCATTAAGGGTGATCGAGGCTGCCGTCATGTTTTCCACAGTTCGTTCCGCGCGCCTGCAAGCGTTGGTGCCTTTGTCAGATAAAAGCACCGATTCGTGCAAGGCAGTTGCTTACGACGATCCTGGAATAGGGACAACATGTGGTCCGAGTGAAGACACCCAAGCCAGGCAAAGCTGAGCTGAGGTTACACCCTTCTTTTCAGCAATCTCAGCGAGAGCTTTTACGATGTTCTCATTGTTCTTAGCCGCCTGTAATGTAGATTTTAGTCTCGAGGTAGACAATACCAGAATCTTAAGCGCTTGAGCCTACCTCCTCTGAGAAACGGGGAAACATGCGCCGGAAGTCGCCTGCCTTCAGGTTCTCGGGCTTAACCTTACCAGTTAGGAAGCCGCTACCGAGAGGAGAGTAGGCGGCTACCACAGCCCCGATTTCGGCAGCTTTGGCGATTACTGATCATGCTTTTCGTTAGATATGTGTATCTCACTGACACAAGCAAACACTCGCCTTTCTGTGTTTCTTCCTCGTACGACCAGGGAGACACTTCGATTTCGACTGCTGCAATCTTTGCTACCTAGCAACGAATTGCTAAGTACCGGCTTTTGATATAGTGGAACGAGCAGGCCTACCTTGCTTGCGCGCTCCAAAGTAGCAGCTGAGCACTCAGAAATACCAATGGCTCCGATGTTGCCAGATTCAACTACTGGCCCTTCAGTATAATTTACTTGCGTTATGACAGGATCCATACCTTGTTTGTTCAATGCAGCCATAGTCTCTTCCACTGGAACCTTGGGATCGATGCTAACGGAATACATCGAGTTAGAATACTTCGTCAACCGGATGGGAGCAGGTCTACTCACCGAGCGCATTCAAACATGTCAATCTTTTTGTTAGGACCGAGCTTTTCGGTGATGTTTTTGATATCGCGCTTGATCCCAGATTCACTAGTAGTCGTAAAATAGTGAGTAAACGTAAATGAAGAGTCTTTAGTTTGTACTTACGAGGCATCAACCTGGATACCTGGAGCTTCCAGATCAACACCCGCCTGTCAAAATATACAAGACCGAATGAGTTTAATATGACTAAACTATTTTCAGAAGCGCACCTTCACAAACAAAATTGTGCGTTCAGCATACTCGGGGTACTTGGTAAAGAACTTATTCAGAAGGGTCAAGTTGGCGGTACGGTCCTCAGTCGGCCCATAAAAAGTGGCTACAGGCCATGTCAACTATTTCAGAACGACGAAGACAATCCACGGACTCAACTACGCACCGCTGTTCAAAAACACCTTGACGCCTGGAGGAGCAGCCTCGATCCCTGCCTTGATGGACTCAAAGCACTGTTCGTCGGTCGATGAGCCGGCAAGAGCCGTCATCTACAAGAAAATAAACCGAAGGTTTTCATATTTAAGTCCAAAGTGCTTTGTGCCGTAGACGTACGTGCATCAACCCATGGCCGATCTTGAAAATAGGTTTCCCTGCAAGCGTTGCTGTCTGAGACATTGATAAAGAGAATAATAGCTTGAGTAATGGATTGAGTAGTGGCTGGAGAGAGAGTAGCAGCTGGTTTGAGCTGAGAGGCGGGCACGAGGAACGCTTTATATACGACGAGACAACGCGAACCGAATGGTTCGGTCCGACCCGCTGTACACCAATCGCTAGACCATATCGATCGCTGTCCTTCCCGTATTGGGCGCGGCGAGGTCGCCGTCAAAGTCGGGCATAGAAAACTGCCGAGTTCATGGCCACGCACGTCCCCGCTCCGATCATCTTCCACCCAATGTAATTATAGCGTCTATAGTCTCTCTTCTCGCTAAAAGAGGATTGCAGTGCTTCATTTATGATATATGTTTACCATTATCCCTTCGTAACATGCTGCGAAATGCTCTTGCTGGCATAAAGTAGGTCCTCAATGGAAGAAATATCCGCGCATATATCCTGAGACTGCCACGTGACTAACGACCTCCACCAGACAACTTCCTTTTTTGCTGATACACGGCTACGTCCGACCGACGTCGCCATTATCACCTTCCAAACTCGGAGAACCCAGCGCGTATCGCAGCGATACGCGCAAATATTCATATTTTCCTCCACCATCGACCAAAACTCAATAGCTGCCCAGCCGGAATGATGAATCATTATTATACACATTCGGTGCGATCGAATCTACCGTCATCGTTGGATACGCAAGGCGGCGGCGCTTAGGCTGAGAGCAAGAGTATAAATAGAGTTGGCCCATCCAACCCGAGCTCAGACACAACACTTCAGCTAGCTCTTTCTACCATTTGACATTGCCCATCTAACAACATGCAGACTGCAACTATCGCTGGCGTTCCCGTCATCAAAATTGGCCATGGATTGATGATGGTACGTCTTGCGTGCCTGCAGCGATCGAGTGCGTTTATTGATAGTTTCGGCAGATGACTTGGATCCCTACGCCGCCGCCTGAAGAGCAATGCTTTGCAGCTATCAAAGCGGGAATTGACAACGCGCCAGCAGGCGTTAAAGTGTTCTTGAACAGTGGTAGGTTTGATTCATCTATGCACCTGTGGAGATTGTTTTACAAAATCATCCCAGGCGAGTTCTACGGAGTACCTCCAAATGGAACGGCAAACCTTGAGCTGCTCAATCGATTCTTTGCCAAGTACCCTGAGTATGCCGATCGGACTTTTCTGTCTGTCAAGGTGTGCAGCATGATAAAACTTTGAATACTCTACTAAGATATATTACAGGGAGCATTGACTTTCGATGCAAAAGGATTCCATCTTGATAGCTCGTAAGCACCCTCGCCTTTGTTTGTATCAATACTTAGATATATTATCAGTGAGAAGGGGCTCGAGCGTAGCATCAATAACATCATCGAAAAACTTGGTCCAAACAAGAAGGTGGACTTGTTCGAGTGTGCACGGTAAGCATACAAACAGCCAACCTCGCACACAAGGCTCTGATGCAACGACTTGTTTCCTTTAGCGTCGACCCCAACGTACCGATTGAAGATGTGATAGCTACACTTAACAAATATGGTCGGTATCCATATATATATATATATATAATTATAGCTTACCAATTCCAATAGTCGAATCCGGCAAGATTGGCGCTATTGGAATGTCCGAGTGCTCCGCCGCCACTCTAGCACGCGCGGGCAAGGTACGACTATTTGGTTTCCTCAACCGTCTTGGCCCTAATGATACGACCGAAATCAGATTGGAAAGATTGCAGTTGTGGAGATTGAGGTCTCTCCTTGGTCATTTGAAGAAGAAACTCGGAAAGGTTAGGTTCCAAACATGCTAGATCACGCATATACCTAACCCGAAGTTAAACAAGTCATTGAAAAGGCCGCTGAAATGGGAACCGTGGTTGCCGCGTACTCACCTCTTGGCCGCGGGTTCTTGACTGGCAAGCTTAAGGTCGACGAATTAGAGAAAGGGGATATTCGCAATCATATCCCACGATTCACTGATCAAGATGTGAGTAGGCTCATTTCGAGTGTGTTCAGGTATGCTAATCATCATTTAAAAATATCAGAACCTTCAAAAGAATATGAACATTGTCAAGGCTTTGACCGAAATTGCCGACAAGAAGGGAGTGACAGCTGCTCAACTTTGTCTTGCTTGGGTATCTGCGCTTGGTCCACACGTTGTGCCTATCCCAGGGTCATCGTAAGCCATTTCTTCTGCTAACTTCTGGACTCAATTCAATATCCTCTGATAGGCGTACCGAGCGGACTTTGGAGAATATGGCGGCTGCCTCGATCGTCTTGAGCCAGGAGGAACTCGATGAGATCAAGAATTCGCTGGAGGCTAATCCCGTGCACGGCTCTCGTACCAATGAAGCTGGAGCAAAGTTGAATTGGGCCTAGTGCATTTTCCCATCAATTTTTTGTACTTTGCGCTTCCCAAATGAAATCCATTGCCCAGCATTTACGCGCACTAGCCTATCAATATTCAAAAGAACTGTGTAGCATACATAGAGCGGCCTCTTAGTTTGCTACCATGGTGAGCTTGATGTTTCCACCAGGGGCACCACCAGCAATTGTTACGGTTCCCGACTTGACGCCGCATTTGGCAACAAACGCCTTGAATCCTGTGTTTTAAGTAACGTTAATTTGGGTGCATAGTAGCCAGGCGAAGCGCCTACCTTGTTCGAGTCGTCCCTTGGAGATTGCGATCGAAGTACCTCCATCGACAGCTTGAGCTGTCATCTGGAGATTATAGAATACAATGTGAATAAAATAGCAAATTAAATGATTAAATAAATACACACCCTGCAGTTTCCGCTCGCACCAGTCGTTATCGTCCCTGCCACGCGCAGAGTTTGGATCTTGCCAGCAATTCCACCGCCCAGTGAGAGCAATGCAACGTTACAATCATGCGAATTCAGTGCCTATATCAGTGGTTTTAGTTCTTTGGCCTGTTCAAAAAGATAGTGGACACATACAGCTGTTCCGCAATCGGGTCCGGCAGTAAGATCTGCGCGTCCAACAAGTGTAGGCGCGGCGGTAGCAAGTACGACGAAAAGAGACACCAGGACAACATAAACGCGGGAAAACATCTTGAAATGCGAGGATATATGCGACGACTAAATTAGCTGATACCCTTGCACAACCATCGTTAGATATGTGTTGTGCAGCTTCCTGAGTCAACATACCAAGTTAAAATGATTGTGATAGATAAACGAGCGACCGGCGACTCGCCTAGTTGAAAACAAGAGGATGAAATGGAGGACGAGCTAGCGCGTACTTTTTGCTTCAGTCCAGCCCTGGTTCTTATACTAGTAGGATACGATCTACTAGAAAATTGCCTCAGATAGATAGAAGCTTGCACAGGGGAATCATGGAGAATAGCGTTGTTTCGTAGCAACTGTTTCCGTTTACACTTGATCGTTGACTGTTATAGAGTTCCGTAATTAGATGCGCGCCAAGGAGTCTAGTATTCGATTAGTTCATATGTGTAAATGAGCACCAAGTTATTGTGAACTTTACTCACAGAGTTCTTGGCCGTTAACTTGTCGATTGATCACCATCAGTGCCGAGCCTCCACTTCTCCAGAACTTCCCACCCCTCTGGCGGCCCTTCAGTTCGCAGCAGCCACACCTCCTGCACGTGGATCTTAGATACGCCAGCAACGGCAACCCCGCGATTATCATCGGCTGGTACTGCCGTTCCGTCTCCATGTAGCTGTTGAACTAGAGATTCTTTAAATTCTTGGCTATCACCCCCATAGAAAAGAGACAAATGCGGAAAATATGAGGCACCAGAGGGCAGAGGTCTGCCCAATGTTTCTCGCACAGAATCATGAAGCGACTGTAACTCGGGACTGAGATCAATGGCAATCAGCACAGACTGGAAGTATGTTAGACCAGTCTGAACTTTGAGAAAGTTCAAGGTTAGAGGGTTAAGTTGATCAAGATTGAGCGAGGGAAAAGGAAGAGGTGTTGAGTTGGGAACCGATAACAAAGTAATGTGAACCTGAAAAGCAGGTCCTTTTGCGTCCCTCGCGAGTCGATCCAGAACGGGCTGTAAACAAGCATGCTCGTCTGGCGACGGCACGAGCCATAGAGATAGCCCTATGATAAATATTTGAGATTGAGATTCATTTACAGAGGAAATTTTGTTTACCCATGTCAGATGTCGGGGTGGTGGTCATGAATGAGGAGCGCAGGTTACATAAGCATCATCTGATCGGCGCGCGTCCAGGAGCCGCACCCATATAAACCCCTCTACCAGGCTCTTCCTGCCACCATCTCGTCGATCGAGCCCAACATGAATTTGTTTCCGACGCTCGAGGACATCAATGCCCATATCGAGGCGATGGAGTCGTATGTGGCAAGCCACTTGCCCAATGCCCCAGATCTGCCACCCGTTCTCGGCCAAGTCTGGGGCCGCATGCGCGATGATCTCATGCGTTTTGGCCCTCCGAGTATGCCAGCGCTACCTGCTTCAATCAACAGCATTCGTGAAGTCTTTGTTGAAGTTCCTCCATCTCGCCCTCCTCCACCGATGGTCAAACTCCCTGCTGGACAGAGGACGAGTGACTGGCTTTCGAGAAACAAGTAGGCTGGGAATATTATTATTATTCTCCACTTCTTTGACACTTTGAAAGATGGTCCGTTGTTGGAGTAATTGTAGGCAGCGGCCTCTTGGCTGGATATCTAGCAACACGCTCAACTGGCCCAGAACGGAGCAGACCGCGATTCCGCATCCTTGGCCGGATGCGGAGGAAGACAAATGATCTAACTAGTGAGAGGCGCGAGATTATCAGTACGTTGTTTAAATTTTATGTTTGTTTTAACCCCACTGATACTCTGCACGCTTAGTTCTCTTGGGTGCAGACCATGCTTTTGGGCTTGCTCTCGCGCGTGACCTTGTCTCCCGAGGTTATGTCGTAATAGCGTCTGTCACCCGGGCCGATTTGGCAGACGAACTTGAATCCTATGGCGCAGGATTCATCCGCGCCCTTGTCCTCGACCCTAAAGATCCTACCACACTCAACCCGTTCTTGCGCGACATGCGCGCCACACTCGGGTTGCGCTTCCCGTTGGGTACAGCGGGTGACCCATATGCGTCACCTGCGTCGCACGCTCATATCGTCTCACTCGTTTCGCTACTCTCTTTGACTACCACTACGGATCCCAATGCGATCGAAGCCGACAATACGTCATTCATGCCCTTGTCCAGCATGTCCCTCACGAAGGACTACCTCCCCCGTCTCATTTCAGCACACGTGACGCCGTTTGGGATTATTCAAGGTGTACTACCTCATTTGCGCAATACGAACAAGTATATGCCAAAGGCGCACCCAAGTATTGTCCTACTCCAATCGGCGTACACACTTGGTGCTGGTCGTAGTGGTGCAGATGCAATTGTAACGGCAGCCAACACCACTTCGCTTGATGTTTTCAGGCGTGAGCTGCGCACGCAGGGCGTAGATGTATTTGAGCTCGATATCGGCCTCATCGATACACACGATGTTGTACCGCTTGGGCTGAGGAAGCGAGAGGCGGCGCGCAGGGAGAGACTCGCGGGACAAGTTGGGCGGACACCGAGCAGCTTTGTGGTCTTGTCAGACGCAGTTGCCGAGGTTGTAGGAGACCGGAGCGTTGTCCAATGGTTCAAGGGGTCCAAGAGACCTATTGGTGCTGGAGGTACGATCTTTGACGTCGAGTTCATCCACCTGCAAACTAACAATCCGTTATTAGCTCGCACATATTCCCTTGCCTCTCGCCTTCCTACACGCGTTCTCGACTTTCTTCTTTCGTTCCCACAGGGCCTGCTCGCGCTACGCAAGCCCAAGCCTATTCCAGGAAACGCTGCAGACAGCTTTCAACCTCCACGCATTATGACATCCTCTCTCCCCAGGCCCGAGCCTGAATCGACACTCGATACGGCCGTGACACCTTCGACTGCGGTCACTAACTCAGCTGAACCATCTCCAGCCGAGGAGAGCTACCAATCAACATACCCTCCCTACAACTTACCTGCTGGTTCCGAGGTGTGGCATGCTGGTAACGATGAACACGATAGCTGGGTTAGCTTATCCGGGCGGGGCACCCCTGCTCGAGGGTGATTGGCGATGTTTGTGCTTTCGCATATGATCGATGCTATGCCTTTGTAATATTTCTGTGTCGTTCTTTCCCTCTGCTCATGCCCCACTCAACGAACAATAACGATGATGTACTCATGTTTGAATTGATGGTAGTAGCGTACTGAATGTGCTGTGTTCCCAACTCAATATCATGCTCATGCTGGTAAAAGATGTTAAGCGTAAGGGATACCTGAAAGGGTTTAAATCAGTGCGAGTAAACTTATTTTAAACAATGTCGCATACCATTTTGCAACTAAAGCCAGGCCATCAAGTTAGCAATCTCTATCTTTCTAATATAGCTAATTAAACGCTTACCCTCTGGAACTCGTCATACACCGTGCTCCTAACGTTCTCGTGTGCGTTCTTCACTACTCCCATCATCCACTCTGCCGCCTGTCGCTCGTTCAAATGTGGAACAAACCGGTCCTGAAGTCTCTTGATCGTAGGCTCGCCCTTGAAGCTCGGGAAGTCGGTGCCCAGCATCAATTGAACAGTATCGACGAGCTGAGTAACGTGAGGCCGGATGGCCATGAAGGCTTTGACGGTAAGCTGCACGAAGAGATTGAAACCTTGCGAGTTGCGTCCGCCCATGAGCACAACCATTTCGTGATTGAGTTTGAAAGAATTGGGCTCAAATTTGACACCCTGGATGGATTGAGCAGCTAGTTAGACAAAATAACGTAGGATCGCAAAGCACTTACTCCAGGACGTAGATATCACACAAACACCAGCCCCAGGTTAGCTTCTAGTTTACAAAGTTTGCGAAAGGCCACTTATCTATATCAAACAAGAATCCGAAGTCTATGAAGACTAGTTAGCACCACTTTATGTACGTATGGCAAACAAAACTTGCCTATATGCACGATATGGCCTTCCCCGTCAATCATGATGTTCCCATTGTGACGATCTTTGATTTGAAGAATATAGCAAGCTACAGAGTAGGCAGCCATAGATTGGATGAAGTTTAACCGAGCTTTCTGGAACGCAATTGTGTCTGGCGTGCCGTATTTCGATATGAAGAACGCCGTCAGGTCATTGATCTTCGCGCGGCCCATTTCGTCTCGGGAAGTAGCATTTGGAACAACGTCGATCACACCGCACTAAAAAAAACAATAAGCAGAGCCATCTTGGGGTCAAAAATAGGCTAGCTTACCCCTGGGGCCGTGGCCGTAACACGGTAAGGATATAGGTAGAGCATTAAGCCAATACTGGAGAAGATGTTCTTGAACATGGCAATGATTTGCAGAGCTAACACGTCTTGCCGACAGTCGTCGCCAACCTTGAAGATTGCCTGCTGCCATACATCATACTCCTTTTTGACCTCGATGTTTGCGCCGGCTCCTTCGAGCACGGAGTTGGGATCTGTCTCGATTTCGGTACGTGTCTTACGCACTTTGAACGTAGCCATGAACGGCGCCTGCTCAGGGCGTAAACTTTAGTAGCACTTTCGATTGTGGAATGCAACCAACCTTTGCGTGACTTTGCAATGGACGACCGGATCGCTTGTCAATGTCGACAACAACACCGTCGGGATTGCTAGGAAGGTAACATCCAACTTCCACTTTAATCTTCGCCATCTCCTCGTCGATCTTGGCCTGTCACATTGCATGAGTTATCATGAGGATGATGTCCATAAATGCCCATACCTTCTTCTCTGGCTTTGTTTTCTTGATGAATGGTTTGAGTTTGCCAGAGATCGAAGTAACTTCGTGGAAGAAGCCGAACTCCCTATTGTAGAAGTCTCGCGCCTCTCCGGTAAGTGAGGCCACAACCATTTCAGTCATGCGATCTAGCATTGGCTTCATGGGATCCTCCTGCATACGTCCCAAATGAGTATGCCAACGAAACGAGTGGCTATTTACTTGCCTCTACCGCTGCGTCGTCTTTATAGCAGTTAGCCTTCATGTTCCAGATGATTTGATGGCAGAACAGCTGGGAAATCTTGGCAGTCTCAAAAATAAAGCGCTCCACGTAGCCTAGTTGGCCAGTTAGTTAATCGAATCTCCAAGTGCGAAGCGCTTACCGTATGCATCACTCCGAAGTGCTTGTACAACTTGTGGGACATAGAAGAACGTCACGTCAACAGGGTGCTGTGCTAGCACTCGATGCGCATACTGCAAAATGATAGGATCGCTATCAAATTGAGGTTCGAAAAGCTTGACTGCGATGACTGGCGGTACAGGATCCCAAGCTAGCAGGAACTAAAGGCTGGCCCAGTTAGGAGAGACACGAACATTCAGAATATATACTTGCTTTATGATCTCGCTTCTGGTTCCGAGAGAAACGGTCGCCGATGAAAAACTTGACCGCCTCGGGGACATGCAATGCGGAGCTAGGATCAGCTCGCACGAGTCGAGTAAGTTCTCCCTCTACAATTGGGCGCTTAAAGCGCTCCGTCATGTGTACTGCGATAGCTGCATCAATGCTCCAAGCAGTGCGAACCATAGTACGCCAGCCATCCTACAAACAACGCAGTACGTGTGAGTGATACACCGTTCGCATTACAAGTGTTAGCTTACGTCAGTCATGCTACGTTCGCTATTGCTGAGATAGTCTGCTCCTCGCTTGATGTCATTCGTTGGATTGGCCCACACTCGTAGTCGATTGATCTCGTTCTCAATAAGCAACTTTAGGAGGCTATTCTGGGCACGATGTTTGACAAGGTATGCTAAACCCCTGTTTTAGCAAACTTGTAGATCACACATGACTTCAGACGTACTTGGACTGCGTGACGCTATCCGGTCTAGTTGTAAGCTTGAGGTGACATGGTCGGCTCGAATGCTATCTTGTTGAATGACCTCAAGGAACTCGTTTAACAGTTTGATGTCTGTGTTAACTTGAACTAGGTTTGCTCCAAAGGACCACCTTTTTATCAAAATGAGATTTGGCAATTTCTCGGTAATACATG
>JAYRCO010000388.1:0-28002 GCA_037042815.1 Ceratobasidium papillatum | reverse complement strand
CAAACTCACGTACATCCTCCTCGCTCTCTCTATCATCCGCATCTCCCTCTTCCTCAGTCCGCTACGTCTGCCGCTCGCATCCAGACGGTCGTCCTCTAGCCGTCCTCTCCCGCCGCCTCACATCCGCCGGAACGCAACTCGAACTCACGCCCGAAGGATGGGACATTCTCGATGCGGTTATGATCACTGGTCTCCTTGTAGTCTGCGGATCGCATGATTGGAAAAGGGTAGCTGGGATAGGTGTGCCTGTTACGAGAGGCGAAGAGGTTGTGGAAGGTATGGCGGTTGGGGAGGAGATGGTTACTGGTCTGGACGGGTGGGCGAGTCCGCCGGAGCTTGTGGAGATTGGAGGTGGGGGGAGTGGGAGTGGGATGTATACTCCCCGGAGAATTGGGTCTGGGTCGGGTGTTACGTCGGGGGTTGGGACGCCTGGTGGTGTTGGGTTTTTGGGTGTTACAGGGGGAGGGGGTATGGGAGGGACTACGCCTGTGGGTAGTCGGACACCGTCTCCGCCACCGTACCTTGCGTAATAGGGGGTGGCTACGATAGTCCTTGGTGCTGGGTGGTGTTGTGTTCGGCGGCCGTGCGAGGTTGTGCGTCATTCCTGTGCAAGGTGGGAGCCGGGATAATCTAGCCGAGGGGCTGGCTTCGGTGTCTTTTGCCGTCATGATGATTTCACCTGTTTTTTCTCTTCGACGTTCTCGAATCAAACTTGAACCTCCACTTCTTCTTTTCTTTCGCTGTCGATTTTCCTGGTCTTCTTCTTCTCCTATCGAATTTGTGTAATACACGCTGCTGAATGCTGGACATCGTGAATGAAGTTATGTACTATGTGTGTACATATATGCACTTGTTTTATGTCTTTTTTTATTTTGGTAGATACGCCTTGTGTATAGAAATGCATATATTCTGAACGACTGAACGGGAACAGTCGAGCCGAATGTGTGTGGTCCCGGCATCACGAAGTCGAAGGTATTGTCTTGTGATGTGTGTTCTTTTGCGCCGTTGCGATTTTAGGCTTCCAGGTTTTCGGGCAGAAGGATGTATGCGTGTGAACTGGCTGAAAAGAGTCAGCTGAGCGTTTTGAGCGTAAAGATCCGTCGTTCGCCAATTGTAAGTTCCTCCTTTTCGATAGGCATGCACTATCGTAGTCATCCACAACTGAAGACATAGGAAATCGCACTCGGTCGGTATAAGCCAAGTTATACCAAAGACTAGCGCCTCTCAGTAATGGACATGCACACGGAAATAATGGAGCATAACAGCAAGAAAGATATTAGCTTTGCGTATACATATCAAACTAGCTACCGTCGTAAGCAAACGCATGTGACATGTCCAAGGTTGTTGGTTCACCAGCACCACCAAGATCTATACTTCCAGCTCGACAGACAGTCCTCCTTGGCTGGTAGTGCTGGATCCATCGGCTCGCCTAGAGCTGCGATCTTTTCTTGCAGCAGGTTCAAACACTCTAGGTCATATGAAAATCGAAAATCATTATATTTACTCTGCATCGTGCAGCGCACGCCTCTTGGCCATAATATGCGGAGATTTCTGGATGAACAGAGTTAGCTAGCTGTTATTTTCAAATGGCTTCAGCACCTGTACCTTGCCGCAATATCCAGCTGTGCTGGAATACCATCCCGACCGATCCGAGCTCCAAACATCATGCTTTCAAAACCAAACATGAACAGAGATCGAATGCACATAGATGATGGGGAGGGGCTAAGTCCAGATAAATGGCCAAGATCTTGCGAATCGGTCCAGTCGAGATGCACACACAAAAAACGCAGCTTGGGCAAGAACCTTGCAACAATAGCTAGTCGTTTAAATGACATGTGCATAGTGGGAATATCAAGATATTCCACGTTACTCATGATAGATATTGAACGCTCGAAATCGTTGTCGGTCTGCTGTATGGGACTAAAGTCACGTATCCGGATACGCCGTAGCGAGAGCTGGATTGAGCTACCCGCCATACCCAGAGCCAAGTCAATTTTTTGATTGCTACCCCGAACACAAGACTTCAAAGACATCTCCTGAGCTTGAGGGCTACCGATACAAACATTATGAACTACCTCCCTCATGGCTGATTCTTCACTCTCGGGGGAGAACTGGATGTCAACAGATACCAAATTTTGAACAACTGGAGGAGCACGCCATAGACGAGAGATTAAAGAGCAAGGTGCGGACTTCAGACTAAGATGCCTCAGCATGGGAAACGAGTTGCTAGGTAATATCAAGTCGTCTAGAGTTTCGTCCACTTGACAATCGCAATCATCGGGTAATGGGGACACTATGACGATCAGCGAGTCCAGCAGAGGAAGGGCGCCCAGTAGTTGTAAGATCGAGGAACCAAGCACGACGCTGTTGCTTTCAAGAACGCGTAGAGAATGTAATTTGGTAATATCCGTGAGAGCATTGCCATAAGATAGCTGACACGAGTGTTCCAAGAATATACGTAAAATTTCCAAATCTTGAGCAACGGTCGCTGTACTTTGCGCCAGATGAGATACAAGAATTGGGTCGAGCCACAACACAGGATCATATGGCAATTGAATCACACGGAGATTTGGGCATAAGAACGCCGTAACGCATCGGGTAACATCCTTTGTCGTGGCAAATGGTCTAAGTGAATATTTATGATGCAGACGCAACTGGTGGAGGTTTGGTAATATAGGGCGACGTGTGATGATGACCGAGAGTAACGGCCATCCTAATGTTTCTGTGTGGAGGGAGGCATCTATGTCTAAGTACTTCACAAGAGGGGCGTATATGTTGAAGCGGGAGCGATCTATCGGGGCACGTAGCTGCTCGGGGTTCTGAGATGGACATAAGTCTTGAGCAACCAATGTTCGGCGCGAGTTTAAACTTACGCGATACCGTATAAGGTCTTTGAAACCTTCTGGGCTGATGATTAAGCAAACCAATGGTTGGATTTTGGGAAGGCTCTGCCAGACACGAGACGACGCGCAGCTGAAAAAAGTTTTAGAAATAGATAGAAGAGGAAAGAGATGCTTTCGTTCGGCATGGTCACATATCAGTGAAATAACGTCGTAGATTTTAAAGATTGGATGGCTCGCTATGATAGGCTGTTGCATGTTGAGAGCTTTGGGTATGAGGTGGTGCGCAAAATCCCGATATGTCACGTGTTGGGTGTGCTGACGGCTTGAAACTCGCCTGCATTCATCTGAGCGGTGCTACCCTCGAATTTCGTCCCATATGTCAGTCTGCAAGGTATCCTATCTCCGACGTAGGTCCTAATTTAGCTCTTCAGTCAATAAAAAGGAACACTTTAGGAGACAAATACAATTAGCAAAGCTGAAATATTTGGTTCGATTTCAATGGGATACGTGAACGCTGCTCATCGCAGTCAAATCGTTGATAGTTGATCAATGTTCTCGGAGCCTAACGCAAGACTTGTATAACAATTTATATGGTATGTACCAAAATTTAATGCGTACTAACGGACAGCCTAATTGCTTGGTTCCAGAACGGCAGAACGCTCGACTACATCAACGTCTTTTGTATACCCAAAGAGATTGGCAGTCGCCCCGTGACGGTAGATCCGAGCCCACCGGATGTCCTACAGCGTCAATCTTTTCCTGAAGCAGGCGCATATATTCGTGATCATGCTCCCCATTCTGTCCCTCAAAAGCGTCGTCCATCTCGCAGCGTACACCTCGTGGCCACAAAACTCGAAGACACCTACAGAAAAGTGGTTAAATCTTTGCTTACGAATAATTTGCCCTTTGGGATACCTTGCGATCACATTTAGGAGCCTCGCAAGCCTTCCGTTCCGGTTGAATTCTGTGAACTGAAACTCCGACTCAAACAGAAAGCCACTACTAAAACAGAGTGGCAATGGGGATGAAATAGTCGAGGTGTGGTCGAGGCTTCTTGGCCAGCCGCTCCATCGGAGGTTTACACACAAAAAACGGAGCTTGGGCAATCTCTTTGCAATAAGTGATAGCCCGCTAAACCTGATGAAAAGACTGGGCATCTCAAGGTATTCTAGGTTGGGCCAACTGATTATCAAGTTGATGCAGTCGTCCACTCGGAGTGAGGGCAAAGCGTCGCTTATTCGAAAACACCGTAAAGGGAGCTGTTGAAGAACATCTACAGTGTCGAGGTGGAGCCCAATGGTCTGGGCTGCAATTTCAAAACACTCGAAGGAGAGCTCTTCAACGTCAGGGGAATTGATGGAAACACCACGCATCGTACTGCCTAAAGCCGATAAATCGGAGTCAGAGGAGAATTGGACGTTGATGTAGACCAGGCTTCGAACGAGCGGAGAAGCGGACCACATGCGGGAGATCACTGAGCAAGGCAGGGAGTTCATGCTAATGTGCTTCAACATTGGGAATGAGTCACTTGGCAGCATCAAGTCGTTGAGGGTTATGCCGAGACGGCGATGAGGATAATCGTATATTGCAGATGTCTCAATCACAAGTGATTCGAGTAGAGGAAGAGTGCCAAGCAACCGTAGAATTGTTGAATCGATGACAGCGCTAGTGCATTCAAGAACGCGAAGACGATGCAACCGAGCAATATCCGCAAAAACAGTAGTGTTGGCATATAAAAAATCGGATGGATGGTTCAAAGGAAGCCGAAGAATCTCTAAGTTTTGACTAGTGGCTGTAATGGTTCGCTGTAAGTTGGACGCAACTGCTGGCTTGAGCCACAGAAAACCATTGTTTCGTGGCAGGATGAGCTCGGTGAGAGTTGGACATAAGAATGACTTGACACACGATGGAACGTGATTTGCCTCGGTTGATCCATCATGCGAGCGATGTATGTTTAGCCGACGGAGGTTCGGTAAGAGGGGGCGCTGTTTGAATATGGTCACAATTAACGCCCACATAGGCGGTTCTATATCCCCAGAGTCAAGGTGCACATCTAGAGACTTCACAAGAGCCGCATAGATATCAAAGCGTGATAGGTTAAGTTGGCAACGTATTTCTTCTATGGTCTGTGGTAAGGATATGTAATACTTTCAACCGATTGATGCACAAGTCGGGTGGTTTGACTCACGTTACAGCTTTCGATGTCACCTTCGCTACCGATAGCATGAGCCACGCGTAAAAGAGGGAATGCATAAGGAAGATGCTCCCATATTATAGGTGAGACAGTGCTGAAGAAGGTACGAGAAACGAATAGGAGTGGTGCCAGTTGTTTGTGTTCAATGTGGCTGCAGACGAGTGAGAGAATGTCATAGGTTTGGAAGACTGGATGGTCTGTTGATTTGGGTTCGCCCATATTTTTTAGAGCTATACTACTTGCGGTTAATTATTCTCCTCGCCTGGTCTCGGAACAAGACTCTGAAAGATGCTTGTGTTGGTTGGGGCGACAGATAGCCACCAAAATATCCACACAAGTGCCGTTGATAAAAAATCACAGCCAAACAATTCTATCAGGTGGCGCAGGAAGCGAGCCGATATATCATCAAGTCCATAATCTAGGTTATGACAAACATTTAGATACTCAAGAATACATGTCTCGTACAGCCATATTCTGCTTGATTCCTCGGATATCCCCTTTCCTCGCAACCTCGAGCAGTTCTAACCCGCATCTTGCAATGTCCCCCTTGACGTTATCCTCCAGATGTCTGATCCATGGCATCCCTACGCCAAAGCCCATCACGTCCCGCCCGCCCGAGAGAGCGATTTGAACTTCGTCCACTACAAAATACCGGTTGTAGCTCTGCATGAAGCTTTGTACAAGCCTAAAGTCGGACAAGTTGTTTGGATGAATATGCGCAATACTGTACGCATCGGTTACAAATTGCGCTACATCTAGTTCAGGTCGGGCACATCGAACCGTTTCCCAATCAATGATATAAATGCGGAGTTTTGGTTCAGTTACAACAAGAATGTTTTCTGTGGATCTAGTTGGGTTATATCATAAATGGACGAGCGTTAAATTAGGCTCACCGAACCAGAAGTCTGCCATAGCAATTACGCTCCCCCCTTTCGCTGCATCACTCATTCCTTCTTTCACCATCTCGCCCATCCACTCCTCTTTCATCCCTAGGTTTTCGGCGGTTTTGGTCATCAAGCGATACCGTAGCTCAAGCACAGCCTCTCTTGATGCAGTATTGTCCAAGAACCTGTTTCTCAACCCTTCTTGCTCCGGCTGTGAACCCCAGTTGTGAAAACGGCCCATAAAGTCTCCTATGGCAGCACCAATCTGTGTTGAAACTGACTGGATCGTCCCAGCTTCAAACGCTTCAATCAAGACAGACGAGAGCGCGCGGGCTTTGACAAGATCCGTCATAATCAGAGTATACGTCTCAGAATCGTAGTGCAATACACGCGGTACTTGGACAGTACTTTGAGGCGTGAAAAGTCCAGACTGAGCGATTACTTCCAATGCTTCATGTTCAAATGCCTAGTCGATTGTTATGATTCACTATTGAAAACCAAGTCGAGACGATGAACGAGACTTACCATCCGTTCCGGGCTCAATTCTAAATCTTTAATCCGTGCAGCATACCCCAGGCTGTGCTTCACCACCACGCTCTTTTCACCACCAGCTTCGGGGTTCTTCAATGTCACACGATAGGTAAAGCCAACAGTGCCACCTGTGAGCGCCTGGACATCAGCAGCTGCGTACTTGGTTGGAGCTAGGTAGACGGTGAGGCCAGCAGAGGTTGTAAGGTCTGCTTCAACATCCGGGGCAATCATGATGTCGATGTTTAGCGAAGAAAAACTTGAGAAAGGCGCAATCAAGCAGACCTGGGGTTAGAAATTAGAGGCCAAGCTCGAGGTTTGGATGGCAAGAGTTATAGTCTTTGTTTCAGGCAAGTTCTGTAGATTTCGTTGCAGGGCCGGGGCAGGGATGGTTCATGGAATCACAACCAGCACAGTATAGTAAATGGAGAATGCTAGATGATATGGAGCCAGGTCAGGGCATGTGGGGCAAAGTCTCGCCTAGTCCACCCGCGTGAGGCTGGAAGCGAACACTTGGGCTTCAGCGCAGTTTGGGGTCTTGTTCTAGGGTGGGCATCAGGCACGATACAATTCCTTACGTCTCTGGGCTCTGATTGGTCAGACAAGTTTGGCATCGTCCTTCGTACCCAATGACAGATCACATTTGGGTGACATCATTAAATCTGGTTTAGTTTCTGTGATCGAGGCTCCTGTGACGTACAGACTACTACCGCTGGCCTCGAGCTATGACTAAATGCGCTTACACGATCCAGAACTTGAATCAATAGAAAAACAGCAAATCTTCTGGGTCGGAAATAGTGGTTAGTATGTCTGTCTGGTCTCAAGCGTGGAGACCTTCGAGGCGTACGGCTTAAATCCATGATTTGACATCTGAAGCTCTCGATGATCTCGAACATAAGGCGAGGTACGTATTGACGACAACATCAGTCATACATCCAGACCGGCACATAGCCTTCCCATGACGCTGACTCTGTATCCATTGGCCCTTGTATGTCATTGATCTTATCCTGAAGTAATTTGGCATATTTAGAGTCCTCTTCTCCTCCGCGCCCAACTATGTCGAAAAGGTCGACTAGTTCACAGCGTACACCTCTTGGCCATAGGGCACAAAGATTCCTATATAACCATTTTATATAAGCAAAACAGGCCCTGATCAACCGAGTTTTATCGTACCTTGCTACAACGTCCAGGAATCTTCCAAGTCCCCCGGTCTCAAATTCATGTTCTGGGAATTCCTGTCGGAATAGGAAACTGCTACCGATACACATAGCTGACGGCGATGGAGTGACTGGGAGTGGATCCCCGCTATTTAACCAGTCTTTCCTACACTCCTCGTCTTTCCAGCCGAAATTGATGCCCAGAAAACGTAGCTTTGGTAAATGCTTGGCAACGAGTACTAGTTCGTTGAGCCTGATCTGGCACTGTGGGATTTCAAGATATTCCATATCTGGCCAATAAGACGTCATACGAGTGAAGCCGTCAGCCGTTGGATATAACAACAAGGCACTGCCCAGGCGGAGACGTCGTAAAGGAAGTCGCTGAAGCTGGTTTGCGACATCTAGTGGAATAATACCGTCGTTGATCATAAAGTACTCCAGAGAAAGATATTGAGACCGGGGGCTGTAGGTACAGATGTCCCAGATTATGCTGTTCAAATTCGAGAGCTCGGAGTCAGAGCTAAATGCAACTTCGACGGAAATAAGACCTTGAACGAGTGGAAGAGCAGACCACAGCTGAGAGACAACTGAGCTAGACACGCACTGTAGGTTGAGATGTTTCAGCATCGGGAACGAGTTATTTGATAATGTCAAAGAATCAAGTGTTATCGTGCCTTTAGGAGTATAGGGGCCAAACAAAGCGAGAACTTCGACAGTGAGTGATTCAAGCAAAGGAATGTCTCCGAGCAGCTGAAGAACCGTGGGGTCCAGCACGGCACCAGTACACTTGAGTACCTGAAGACGACACAACTGAGAGATGCTGGTAAAAATCTCAGAATCAGTATAAGAGAATTGACTTGGGTGCTGCACAAACAAGTGCAGAATTTCTAGGTCTTCAGACTTGTTCGTGATAGTCTTCGTTAAGTGAGATGCGTCCTCGGGCTCGAGCCACATGTAATTGTGGCATCGCGGTAACCGAATCTCACTGAGGCTTGGGGATAACAGCCCCGTGACACATGCGATGATGGACTTCTCGTCGACACGCTCAGAGGAGGTGTGTTCCAACTTTAGCTGACGCAAGTTCGGGAAGAGGGGACGCTGCTTGAAAACGGATAAAAGCACAGCCCAGTTTGGAGAATCCTGCTTGCAGGCAAGCTGAATGTCAAGGCATTTCACCAGAGGCGAGTATGTATTGAAGCGTGAGAGATCAATTTGGTTTCGTAGCTCCTCTACGTCCTGCGTGAAATTAACTTGAACAATCATGCCCAAACCATGACGATTAGACTTACATAACAACTCCCAAAATCGCCCTCAAAGCCTAGGCGATTTAGGCGTAGCAAAGGCCATACGTGTTCCAGACGCTTCCATATAAGAGGCGATGCATAGTTGAAGAAAGTACGAGAAACAACCAGAAGACGCGTGAGCTGCTGGCGTTCGAGGTGGCTGCAAATGAGCAGGATGACATCGTAAATCTGGATAATCGGGTGGCTTTGTGTCATAGGATCACTCATGTTTAGCAGAGCTTTTTTATTTTGTGTACCGACTGTTCCTGATTTGCGTTGAAGTTGAGGAGACTTGCCGGTGGTGTTGGCCAAAATTGAGCCCCCTGAAAGCCACAAATGTTCTACAGAAGCGCCGGTGGCAACAAACATGGGTCAACATAATGACAGCCTTTCATCCGATTACTGGAAATCGACGGCTGGCTCTTTTTCTACCAAAAACATCAAACTGCTATTCTTTGAAGACGTAGACCGGAATTAAAAACATCTCAAGCTCTTGATCTAAGGTTATCCGAATATGTCGAATCCGCAGAGCACTGAGAAACCGGCTTTCGTCTTCCAACCACCCCCTGGTGGCGACCTCGCATTGCGCTCAAACGACGGATCCGTGTTTCTTGTTCACTCGATTATCCTCGGTCTCGTGTCTCCAGTCTTCTCAGACATGTTTTCTATCGGGAAACCCTCTGGAGAGGCCATCGAGCTCGATGACGACGCCGAGTCCATATCCATCATACTTGCCTTCATCTACCCATCGAGCATCTGGCCAACTGTTGATAACGTTGATATGCTAGAAAAATGTCTAAAAATTGCCCAGAAATACAATGTCGAGAAAATCCCACAAGCGCTTGACCGTGATTTGTCGCTCAATTCTAGTCTAATCCGCAACAGCTATGATCCACTCCGCATCTTCCGTCTCGCCGTAACCTACAGGCTTCGTAATTGTCAAACTATTGCTGCAAAGGCTGTTATGCCAACTCACATCGATTTTCGCGAACCTGATGAGGTTGTCAAGGCGGCGCAAGACTATCCTAACGCGGCCCACGTAATTGGCTTAATTAGCGTCCAAACGATGCGAATTCAGATTCTCACTGATATCATGTTCGACTTGGAGGACGAGTTCTTGCCAAAGACCTATAAACGACCAAAGGATAAAAAGGATGACGAAGGTAGCGAACTTTTGATGTGCAAGCGATGTGCGTCTCGAATGAGCGATGCATGGGCATATTCAGACCCTCCATTCGAGTACATACCAAGTTGGCTGTATGGTTGGTCCCGCGAGGCGTATAGGGAGCTTAGCGTTAGGCCGCTGGAACACTGCGAGCACTTGTTCGAGCTCAATTCTCTAATTGGACTCGATAGTTTCATTGACGTCTGCGAGAGTTGCGTCTTGGCTGCAAGGGAGGCTCGTCTTGAACCATATGGGCGCCCGGGGGAAGCCTTTGAATCCTGGGTATCAAGAGCTAAAGCTCTCATCACGAGAAGACTCAAGGAGTTGGATCCTTTGTATTCGCTGTGATATGCATGAATATGATTTGATGGCTTGATATCTTACAACAATGCATTTTTTTTTTGCATACTGTGGCATGAATCGACGATAAGTATTCACGATTATCAACACCACATCAGACCGTAGGTATATAGTTAGATACGGAAGAAGCGTCTAATTCTCACGTTAATAATCAAGGAATGAAAGTCTGAAAAACAATATCCTATGACAGATGTTAAACACTGGTATATCCTCTTCTACTACTGCGACCGGAAGAAAAGGGCTGCGAAACCGAAGCGCCGGTGGCGACAAACATGGGACAACACAATGTTAAGACTCCAGCCCGCTAGGTTTCATTAAATCCACCACGCTTCCGATTACTTGAAATCGAGGAACAGGTCTTTTTTCCCATACTAAAACATAAAACTACTATACTATATCTCTGAGACACAGGCTGGACCCAAAATTACTTGAAGCTCTTAACTAATTCAAGCTCACTCAAACATGTCGAATTCTCAGAGTATTGAAAAACCGGCTTTCGTCTTCAAACCTCCTGTTGGTGGCGATCTCACTTTGCGCTCAAAGGACGGATCTGTGTTCTCTGTTCACTCAATTATCCTCAGCCTCGTATCTCCCGTCTTTTCGGACATGTTCGCCATCGGAAAATCATCCGGAGAAGCTATTGAACTCGACGATGACGCCGAGTCCATATCCATTATACTTGCCCTTATCTATCCGTTGAGCGTTCGGCCTCCGATCGAAAACCTCGACGTGCTAGAGAAATGCCTACATATTGCCCAAAAATACTGTGTCGAGCAGATTCCACACACGCTCGACCACGAGCTTTCGCTCAACCCAACTCTAATCCACAACAGTTCTGATCCACTCCGCATTTTCCGTCTTGCCGTAACCTATGGCCTTCGTAGCTGCCAAACTCTTGCCGCAAAAGCTATTACGCCAAACCACATCGATCTCCGCGAACCTCAGGAGGTTGTCAAAGTAGCACATGAATACCCCAACGCGGCACACGTAGTTGGCTTGGTTAGTGTCCAAACGATACGGACTAGTATTTTAGCCGATGTCCTGTTCGACTATGAAGGAACATTTTTACCAAAGAGCTATAGAAACCCAAACGCTGCTGCTGCTGATGATGACGATGATGACGAACACGGTGGCTTATTGGCGTGCAAGCGGTGCATATCTCGGTGGTCGTATAGAACGCTTCCATTCTACTACGTACCGGGCTGGCTGCACGCGTGGTCACGTGAAGCGTACTTTTTTTTTTTTTTTTTTGCATTGAATTTTAAAGTGCTACATGAACACGAGGTCAAACCGCACTAGCCGAAGCCACAGAAACAAGCCAGAAGTAGCCACTAGGGCAGGGGTCATCAACAGAAGTACGAGAACGAGAAAGGGGGGCAGAAAGGCGTAGGTCAAAAGTAGGGCCCTAAGGCAATCACGTGAAGCGTACAGGATCCTCAGCATTACGCCGATGGAGCGCTGCGGATACATTTTCACGCTGGATTCTCTAATCGGACTTGATGACTACGTTGACGTCTGCGAGGATTGTATCGAGGCCGCAAAGGACGCTAGCCTTGAACCATATGGGCGCCCAGGAACAGCGTTTGAAAGCTGGGCATTAAAAGCAAAAGTTGTCATAGCGAGAAGACTCGACGAATTAGATGCTTTGTATTCGCTGTGATTGGGATGTGATAATATCTTACAATAATATAATCGATTTCTTTTTGCCCCGTGTGGAGCGATTTGAGCCAATGTCGAACACCAAGATTCACAACGACTAACACACTATCAAAGTTGTAGCTGGACATGCTAACCGAACACAAATAGACATCTAATTCCCACGTTGGTCAAGGAATGAAAGCTTAAAATAATCCACTATGATAGATGTCAAACACTGGTATATCCTCCTCTACTACTGCGACCGGAAGAGAAGAGCTGTGAGACCAGATCGCGAATCAAGTATGGAACATCCCTCCAGAAATCGCGATGCCTATTGAAATCTGGTCAGGAATAGGTTCGTCTCACGGGTAGCACAACGTACGGCACCAAGTCCCATCCAGACGAGCCATATCGGTTGTAGTTGTGGTACGCGCCCAGTCCAAAGTACGCCGCGATGATTAATAATAGTCTATATCCAGCGATATTTGAATCGATCCGAGATATTCGATAACGAAAAACTCACATGAAGAAAAACCACCCCATGCTAGACCCTCCAACGTCTTCATTTTTTGGTGATTCTCCACCTGGCTTCGGAGGGTCACTCGTCCCTTGCGATCCACACGCTTGAACAACATGCCACTCGATCGTAGCTTGTGAACCGTCGTATGCAGTGAGTTTCGGCACCTGAGTCTCTTCAGTGCAGAACATCACAACTTTCAAAGACTGCTTCGAGCCCTCGTTTGGGTATGATCCACCATTCAATACTAGCGTAATCCCTTTTCCAGAATCCGAAGAGAATTGCTGGATAGTATAGTCGTTCGATGATTGAGCAACTGGGACCACACTAACAATGCGATCCTGTGCTTTGTCGGGGTGGTTAGCAATATTTCTAACATGTAAAAGTAAAACCAGGTAGACACACCGGCTCTCCCTCTTTCTTGTTGGTTGTGGTGAAGCAACCCCTAGTGCCCGCAGGGCACTAAAGAATTGTGTTCAGCAGGTGGCAAACCCGGCCTTTGAAGTAGCACACCTTGTCAACATCCTTCACTCCATCTTGCGGACCTAAATCTTTACAGAGGTTGAACCTCAGTATGTCGTGCATGGTGCTTGGCGGGGACGCCCGATCACGTTCTGCCGTCCTCTCATCGTTCCCGAGAATTGTGAAGTCGTATTGAGTTCCAGATACATCTGCTTTGCAGTCGAAAGGCCCACTATTAGCTAGAGAGTTTGCTGCACAGAGCAGGAGTAGGAAGAGGTGTCGTTTCCACGGTAAGATCATGGTGGCTAATGGGCACCCCACGTCTGGCTGACGTCAGCAGCCTAAGCGCCAAGAGCTTCACTCTGATCAGTTCTAGCACCCAACCACACATAAACGAACACATGAATGGCTCAGCCAGTCCGACTGAGTCGTCTGCCAGTATATATCTTGAACGGTTTGCTCAATCTTCTATTGATACTCACATAAAACTAAATAGCTTAAGTTCTAATCTCGCATGGGGTGCTTTGTTTTAAACTAGCTATCTTTAAACGCTATGTACATCAACGTCTGAAGCATATGAACCCATAGTTGGCCAAAGCCTATGCACTCCCAACTTGAGAAATGCTCCCTCCGGCACCAATGCTTGAAACGCTCGGTCCTATTTTTTCTTGTGTTAGTGCAATCGAAGCACACATGTATTTCTCTTACCAGGGGCAGTGTATCCATCGGCATTTCCAGAGTAGATATTGTACACGATCCCCGGTGTCGAGGATGTGTATGCCTATAACGCATGTCAGTAGTATGT
This sequence comes from Ceratobasidium papillatum, assembly GCA_037042815.1. Taxonomy (NCBI): domain Eukaryota; kingdom Fungi; phylum Basidiomycota; class Agaricomycetes; order Cantharellales; family Ceratobasidiaceae; genus Ceratobasidium; species Ceratobasidium papillatum. Next base: position 14,166 of record JAYRCO010000388.1, on the reverse strand, counting down.
TCTACTTTTGTCGCATTTCAGACTTACTCCTGGGAATGCTACACCCGATGGAAGAGCAGATCCACTGGACGTGATAGCAATCTGAGTGCAACCTATCTCGCTTCTGAGTTATGTGCTCCATATAAGCAGTGTTTGTTTACACTTACTCATGTAGAGCTGTGCACCTCGAACGGGGTTAGACGAATAGGCCACGTCGGCTTCATGTAAAGCTACATCAATTAGATATTATTATTGATTACTCACAAGCAGGGCACCAAACAGACTACTTACCAACAATCTCCGCTCGAAGCAAGTATTGGCCAGATGCAATGTTAGGGATTTTTACCGAATGCTGACCATGGGAAGCAATGAGTTGGTCGACGGCCCAAGTGCTTCCGCTGCCCTTGGTGGAATACAGCTTAACCCAAACGTTTCCAGCGCTACCAATCGATACTCCAGTTAGATATATAAAAGATTAAGACATTAAAACCTACCCGTTAGAAGATGCCGGAGCAATGTACACTTGGACTGGGCCTTTGTGCGAAGAAGCGATAATGTCGTCGTTTCGAGTGGCGTGATACCCTTTGGAAGGAATAAGTATTTGTTTCATCTTAGTTCTGCAGTACTCACATTCGAAAGTGACGGTGTCACCAGATTTGACGGAGAGATATCTTCCAACGGGATTGTTGTTTACGTTGCCTATTCAAGATAGGTGATAAGGTGTCTGAAACGTCAAACAAATACCCTGGCTTACATGCCATCGCCGAGGATGTCAAGTCCTTGACAGGGTTGTTGTTTGGCGGAGAGCGAATGTATTGGTTCCGACCATCACCCCTGTGTAAGCTTGTTAGTAAATGAAACTAATGCAAGAGTATTAACTTACTGGAATACTCCATTGATCCACACACCATAGACGGTTGTGTGAGCAGAGACAAACGCAGCGCTCAGGAGGGTAACAGCAAGCGTCGAAAACTTCATGGCTGAGTGAATAGCTGGATGGTTCGTAGTATCTCTCAACTATGTGCCATTTATACTATCTTCGGTCGCGACTACGGCAGGCTTGGCCATCGGCAGCGGGGCTAGGTCGGCGGGACCAAGACCGACTTATCACCTTGTCTTGTACGTAGAGAAGAGGATGACTATGATACAAGTAGCCAGCTGATAACCCTTTCCATTCGAGCTAGAAGCTAACAGGCTCCGAGGTCGTATGCTATCACCAGTTCTAATCGGCAACCGAATTACTTTAGGGCAAGGAAGTATGTAACGAGGCAGTTGTGCTCTTTCTCGGGGCAATTCTCCTAAGAAGCCAAGACTATTGCGTTATCACCTGTGTGCCCACAAGAAGTACTGTATATGCGTGTGGACACCGAAGTTGACGAGGAGAAGCACCGCAAAAATGCCGCCGGCGCATCATCGGTGTAGTGCATAACTGTTAAGGCAGGCACTCGTGATGCAGGTAGTAAGGGTTAATAAGTATATATGTATTGCTTCCACTAGCACGGCATCTTAAAGGCCGCATAAATAAATTGAGTGTGTAGCCGATGCGCGTGTCCCGCATGGTCATGCCACGATCAGATTCTCGAAACTAAGGACTTTGAGGGCTCCTTTGAGGAACCGAGGGCGGAGTTGGTAACGCCGGCTACATCCAAGCGTCGCAAAGTAAATCGCTCAGTCCAGATTAAGCAAAAGATCAGGATCTTTAAAGATGTAGATGAGCCTTTGATCGAGACGTACCAACAAGCGCTGATACTGTGAATTCTCCGATATTATGGGGCTAATCCTACAGAACTCACCTTGAATCATGAGTGACTAGACGACGATTGTGGTGTACTGAATCGGAATTCTTATAGCATGGAAAAATGTTGGGGTAAACCAACTTTGAGTTTCATCTACAAGTGTTTAGTTGCCTTTCTGGGAATGCGACATCTGCATAATATAACATGGAAGGATTCCCTATACAGGCAGGCAATTACGGTGCATCTAATTAGTTCGCGCCTGGAGTTATTGTTTGGCACAGTTTGGTAACTGATATACAAGCTTGACCACAGCCACATGATTTTGTCTGTGAGTTCAGATCGACTATGCGTGGCCTTTCGTTCAACGCCGCTCATGCAGCGGCCGTCAACTTCGAATCCAGAGCACGCCGTCATATTATTCATTTGCCGCGCGGGTAGGCTCACATCATGATGTCAAGTGCGTCAGGTGTTGCCTCGATCGAATCGAGCTCAGCCAGGATCCCAGATCGTACTCCAACACTTAAAAGGCCGCCGAAATACTCATGTTCACTACAATTTATCCTTTACACACTCGAACACCATCATGCCCGAAGATGCTACCACCCAGAAGACTCTCAATACCAACCTGACCCCACAACAAAAAGTCGATGGTAGATATTAAGACTCCGGTTAATTCACTTATTCTTGTCCGCTAACGGGAGATTTCCTGGCCAGGCCTAATGGAGGTTGTTTCTAAAGCAGATGTCGCAATGCTTACCACAGTGGGAACCAATGGCGAGCTGCACTCGAGGTCTATGGCACCGGCGTCAAGTGTGTTTCTCTTCGTTCAAACAAGTAGTTGAAAAACTGACTAGTCGTTCAAAGCCGAGGGATTACGTTTCACGTTCCTCGCAGACAACTCGAGTTACAAGACCAACGAAATCGAGGCCAATCCTGCGGTAAATGTTTCGTTCTACGATCCTAGTTCGAGACACTGGGCGAGCATTGCCGGTACGGCAAAGCTATCTCAGGACAAGGAGCATATCAAGAAGCTCTGGAATCCACTGTAACCGCGATTTTTTCGTATTATGTGCACGAAAACTAACAGTCTTCTACATAGTACCAGGGCATGGTTCGGAGACTTGGGCGATGGAATTCACAAGGGGGATGAAAGTGACCCGCGAGTTGTTATTATCGACGTCCTTCCGACTGAGGTATGTACCTGCTGTGCTCAGACGAATTTGTAATGGACTCAGAACTTTTATCATAGATTCGCTACTGGTACACCACTCAAACGAAAGTGGGCACAATGGTGAACATTGTGGCAAGTGCCGCTACTGGGAAGGTAGCGAACCCTGGTGAAATCCGTGTCCTCAACAAAGACGAGGCAAGTGCCATAATGATGGTGAAGTTTCAAAAGCTCATATGATTGACCCAATAGATCGCCTTGGTAGGAAGGGTAAATAAGTAGCCCAGCGGTCAGCAAAGATATTCAACTTGAGAGAATATTTCACATCATCTGTACTATAATTGAAAATATGCAACTGCTTCTATAAAAAGCGAGGGTGGGCCACCAATGTCTATCCCACAAATAATTCATATCAATGCATCCAATACACTTCCAGAGGTGCGCATACATACACAATTCAATGTCTAGCTTGATTAATCGGCTTGGTGTTCGCTTCTCATCCGGTACCAGTATCGTCATCTTAGTCAGATCACAGCCACTCTAGGCTCCGTGAGCGCATCATATGCTCTCGTTGTGACGTCAACCTTGAGATGTGGCTTAGTCGATTGCCTCGGAACCATAGCCATAGATCGCTGGGAAGAAGTATAAGAGGGATCCTCGATGCTCCATCAACCTTGCACTACACCACTACTCGACCCCATCTTTATAACATGTCTGATACATACACCAAAAAGGCGACCAACAACAAGTTGACGCCTCAGCAAAAGATTGATGGTATGCCTATCCCTGATAAAAGGGCTACATGCGCTCATTTTTGGATCAGGACTAAAGGAGATTTTGGCTACGGCCAAGACTGGGATGCTCACCACACGTGGAACCAACGGCGAACTGCATGCTCGTGCGATGGCTCCCGCATCACGTAAGTTTGTCCATCAGCTGGCAACTTCTCGCACTAAAGAACCACTGGGCAGTCGAGGGCCTGCACTTTGCGTTCATCGCAAACAACGACAGCCACAAGACTGACGAAATGGAGGCCAATACACAAGTCAATGTTTCCTTTTTCGAACCCGGCTCGAATAGCTGGGTTAGCGTTGCTGGCACAGCTTCGCTTTCCCAGGACAAGGAAAAGATCAAAAAGCTTTGGAGTCCTTTGTAAGTTTGCCAAGTACGTGGTAATATGCTTTAGTTTAATTGGTCAACCGGTAGCGTCAAGGCTTGGTTTGGAGATCTTGGAGATGGGATCCACAAAGGGGATGAGAACGACCCTCGTGTTGTAATCATTGATGTTAACCCAAGCGAGGTAACACCGAGACATTTTGTCAAGTTGCTGTACTGATTGGATGATCGCCCTAGATTCGTTATTGGTATTCGACACGCACGAAGGTTGGAGCAGCAATCGAAATTGCAACCAGCGCTGTGACAGGAAACGTAGCCACCCCAGGAGAACTTCGAACAATTACTAAACAAGAGGTTTGTGCAATTTTGTTTTACAGGAATCGAAAAGTTGACGAAGACTTGTTAGCTCGCCCTGGTTGAAGGCCTGAATGTCGCATAGTGTTATGAGCCTAAAAAAATATTTTTACATTGCTGTATTATATCGCTAGTGAATATAGAAACTGCAAATCTACACTAAGCTTGGCTGAAGATGACATACTTATGTAGCACCCCTTGGTCTACGCGACGTGGTGGCGCTAACACGCTCACGTGCGCTCTTGCCTTGTAAAACGGACGTCCATACATTCTGATATACTTAGTAGCAAACACCTGGCACTCTAGTAATCATCAAAACACAAACCCAGAGACTCTGAGTGATAGATCTCGACTATTCGATGTCTCGCGGTTCTAAACGTCCAGATACGCCGCCTTCTGTTATCCTGCCTAATGCTGGACAAGCTGGTCCTTCAATATTCGACCTATCATCGCTTCCGTCTGATACACCTAACGACAGGGGTACTGGTCATGGCGGCGCAGATCTATCCTTATCTGACTTGTCTATGACTGACTCTCGAGAAAACCCGACCAAGGCTACTGGATCTGGTTCCAAGTGGGATGACGACGACGAATTCGAGCCTGATCCCCCATTTCGGCTGTTTAACGAATCTCCAGCACCCAAGAGAATCGATCCAGAAATTGAGTACGAGCCTCCTCAAGAAGATGAAGAAGATGAAGAAAACGGAGACCAAACGATCGCATACTCCGAGCGAGAGGCTAGAGATGATGATTTGGACGAAACAGAGCTGTCAATCCACACTCCTCAACGAAGTATGCGCCCTGTGGATTCTCCGCCCCCTTCAGTGCACTCCCGATCACGGACTGCTGCCGAACGCAGAGAAGAGCAGCTACACGCCGCATTGTTCCAGTTACGGAAGATGAACGCTGTGTTCGGAGACTATGTTGGTGCGTTGGAAGCAGTACAGGGAAATACAGAGGTGCGTGTGTCTTTCTACCCTGGTACATTATTGTTTAATGGTGCGTTTTCAATTAGAGACTCGAGCACCAAGTGGAGCGCACGAATGCTGTACTCGACCGTTATGTAAAAATGCTTGGACAGCAGGAACAGATAGCCAAGCTCGTTCTCGATGAAGAATGGGGCGGAGGAGAATCAGTAAGTGACTTATGTTTTGATGTTCTTGGCATTGAAACAAGTCACTAACTGTATAAAGGACGAACAAATTATTCAAGAACGCCTACAGCAAAAGGCTAAGGAAGAACGCGAACAAAAAGACAGGGAGGAACGAGAAAGGCGTGAGCGGGAAGAAAGGGCAAGACAGGAGGCTGAAAGGGCCCTTGAAGAACAGGAGGCGCGAGAGAGAGCAGAAAAGGTTGTTACGAGCACCCGAGGGCGAAGTACAAGGGGAACTGTGGCTCGGGGAGCGGGTACAGCCGCTTCTTTACTTCATCGTGGACTTGAGCTCAATCATTTGGTTGCAGCGCGTGGAGTGGCCCGTGGGACAACTGCTGCATCAAGTATGTCGGGAATAGGAAGGGGTGCTCCTGGGGCACGGCCGTCATCAGCAGCTGGGACATCTCGAATTAGTCGACCCAGCTCCGTGGCGTCGACGCGGGGGTCAGCGGCCAGGGCACGCGGACGCGGTGGGGCTATTTGAGACTTTCGATACTTTCCACGTGATATGCCTGCTTTTGTTAACCACCACCACCATGTATCATTTACTGAAAGGATTGCATGCGCATTTAACACGTAAAGACGAATTCTCTGTCCTCATACTTGGCCTGGACAATGCTGGAAAGACCGTGCGATCCCCTTCTCCTACCCTCGCGGCTGGTTGTCTAACATAGGCTAGTAACATCCGTGGTTTTTGGTTGTCAGACCTTCTTGGAAAAGACAAAGACGTTTTACAACAATGTTCCTGGGCTCCCGCCTGACAAAATTGGCCCTACTGTGGGTCAAAATAGTGAGTGTCCGGGCTAGGTACCCAATGATCTGACTGACATCACACAGTGGGTAAAATTACTCTGCCCTCTGCTACAATGCAGTTTTTCGATCTTGGCGGTCAACGGGATATTCGTACTATCTGGTCCAAGTACTACGATGACTGTCACGCTGTCATTTATATGATCGATGCGGCGGATCGTGATAGGTTGTGGGATGGATGGGAAGTGTTTGGTATGTTCGCACAGTCCTTTCGTTGTTGCAGTCTACTCATTCCTGCTAGAAAATGTTCTCGCGCATCCTCAGATCCTCGATGTCCCCCTTCTTCTCCTCGCCAATAAGCAAGACGCCCCCAATAGTCTGTCCGTAAATGACGTACGGGCAAGTTATGAAGCGTGGTGGCAGACTAGGCGGCCTGAGGGCGAGGATCCATCTGAGTCAGCTCAGATAGGATCAGGAATGATTATGGGAGAGGATCAAAGGGCTGCGAGTTTGGATGTCATGGGTGTATCGGCTTTAGAAGGGTATGTGGCCTAGTTTGTACATCTGACGATGGGTTTACCTGATATTTATAGGACTGGAATTCGAGACGCAATTGATTGGGTATTCATTCGAGTACAAAACTCTCGCAAAAGGTAAGTTCATGTCTTTGTAACCTAGGACAGCGACAAACTAGAGCCCGTTTTTTCTACAGAAGTAGCGAATGATTGCCTGCTATTTTTGCCTCGCTGAAGTTACATTCAAGACGCCGAAGATTATGTTTCACGATTCTAACTCTGTACCATATAGCACTACTCGCTGAAGGGTACCGCAATAAGATTGCCAAGTTTTGAGCTTTCCAGTACTACCAAATGACTCGGCGACCTCTTCGGCAGACGGGTCTGATAAACGGAATCCGTCCAACGAAAGCTCGAAGGTCTCGAGGTTATTAAACTCGTGCATCTCCTTTGCGAACAACTGAGATATGTGGGCAATCGGCCTGATCTGAGCCGAGGTCTGTGTGAAACATGAAAAAATGCAAGTGTAAAGATGGCAAACCATTTGCGCTTACTCGAAGCAGGAAAACCGGCCTCATGATCTGCGGCAGACAAATAGTCAAGTTTCTCAAGCTAGAACGGATGTGTGTCTCTTTGATTCGCTGCAGGAACCTATTCCCCCAAAGGTGTATCCGGACTGTTCTTAGAGTATGGGTGATCGATGATATAGGCACAGAGGTCTGCGTAAGTGCAGTAACCAGCTTTTTTAGCTCGTCATGCTCGTTGGAAAGACAAGCCCCAACAGCGATGTCAACGTGCATGATTGGCCGGCCAACCAATACGGAGGTGAGAACTCTAGGGTCGGCAGATACGTATTCAAGATTCGGCAAAACAGGCTCGATCACAGACAGTTCGTTGATACTAGACAATAAGTTATATGCACGAGGAGGCTCTGTATCTGGATCAAAGAGCTGTAGGCGCGTGATGGAAGGCTGGCTCTGAAGAAAGCGAGCAAATGAGGGCTGCGTATGGTACGATACTGTGAGGCTTTCCAACGTAAAAACACAACTCGCGAGCCCGTTAAACAACTGGCCGAAAGACTTGGCCATCGGGGTAAGAGTAAGATGCCTCAAACAAGGTAGTAATTGGAGCATTGCCCTGATACGCGGTACCAAAGCAACAATGCCGGGACATCTATCGTGGGCCGCCGGGCCTATCCAAAGACTCTGGATCAACGGGTGCCGATCGTGTGATCCGCCGACGACAGTACTGCAGAATAAGTCTACCGATGAGAGGGCATGCAAAACCACAGTTTTGTACAAGATTTGAGTTGATGCAGCATAAGTTTTTCGATTGACATGGCAAAGGCGAAGCAATGATGTTGTGTCGTTTGATAGATACTCGAATATCAAGAGCAGCAAGTCGTGGTAAGGTAACATCGTAGCAGGTAGTCTAACCACTGGCGGTCTCGTGACTTCTTTGTGTAAATGATGTAAGAGAGTTTGGCAGAGCATGCAACGTCACAAGTTATAATCGAATCTAAAATTCGTACCATTCAATATACAAAACAAGCGATCATGAGTAGCTATTTTGTTCAATTGCGATTGTTTTCCCAAGCATGACTATACGTTTCAGCGCTGGATTAGATCGTCCTTCGGTCCATCGCAATGACACGTCTGTTAAAAGCACTACCTCTTCCTCGCAACAGTCAAGATCTATGACCTCCAATGCAAGAAACCCATCTACCCAGTCCGAAATTAAAGTTAGAGCGGACATAGACGCTCGTGCTCTCTGAACACCATCCTGATAAAGCTAACATCGACGCTGGGACCAGTTGCCAAGGATTTAAGGAACTTACCATGTAGAACTGGATTTTCAGCTCTCGCAAGGTTGACGAAGTAGGTGTTGATTTGAGGAGAAACAATAGCTCAGACACAAACATCTCCCATCGGTCGCGAAGGTGTACGTCAATCTTTATTGAGAATATTGGGGCTGCGGACATTGCGATAAAGCTAGCCATAACCCCACCTTCCATTCCCGCAATCTCAGTTATTTCAATTCGGGTGACTGGTCGCCCAGGACAAAGCGTAGCGAGAATAATTGAATCACCAGCAATTGAGCTCAGGAGTGGCAAAAACAGCTCATGATGCTCAAGCTTATTGTAATGACTAAGCAACCCGACTGCTGAACGCGATTCCCAAGGTGTTCGCTGCAACTGGTAAAACTCTAGATGGATGATGGATGGCTGGCTATCGAGAAAAGCCATGAAGTTCTGGTTTGGGTGACAAGCACATACCAGATGCTTAAGTTGAAACGTACATCGTAAACCGGCATACAACGATTCAAGAAGTGATGTAGTGGGGGTGATAGTCAAATCATTAAGATTTTTCATGACGGCAAGCATCTTGCGGATATTGCTAATGTTTAGTGCGATTTGGGCGAAAGGTTCCGGTCGAGCTGGTCCAATGCGAAGCTTCTTTACAAACTCACGGCAGAAAGATGATTTGGAGAGCATTGTACGACAGAATAAGGTGAAAGAATCCAAGTCTCCGAGAGTAACATCAGCATAGAGCAGAGGTAGTAAGATTCTGTGGATCATTTGATTGACACTGGATAGGTTTGCGATAGACCTCTTATCGTGTAAGATACAACTAGCGATTGTTAGCCAGAGGTCTAGGTTTAGCATTTTTATTCAGCTGGTGAGATCGTTGTTAGGCCAAAGTGAGAGGATTTAAGGTGATCGTGGTTCACCTGTTGATTGACCAACACGTGCAGCATAAGAACTCACTTAATCCTATAAATAGCACCAAACAAGTTAACCCGCATAATTTCATGAACTTTTGTCAGAGATTTGGCCCTACAGAGGAGGTTGCACCATTATCCCCTAGCAGCTGAAGCGCAGTTCAATGCGTACAATCAATCTACCTATCGAACCAGATTAATAGTACCTGTATACGAAGAGCATTGCTGGACAGAAGAGCTGCTGGAGGGGGGCCAAAAATGCTGTGGGATGTAAAGGCAGAACGAGGCTGGTGATGCGATCAAAAATGAGCATCAAGTCTGAGTATTACATGTTTAACAATTGACTAGGGAAACGAGTAATGTTTTTGATGTACAAGAATCCTTTCCCCCTCTATGATTATGTATTTGAGGGCAGAGTTGATTCGCGGACTAATTGCTCCCAGCATCGCACGTGCTAGGGACAGCTGTTCCTCCAATCCAGTTTGATCTTCCCAGTTGCAATCAAGCACGAAGCTTTCTAAAACACTAAATCCACTGGTCCATTCAGGGACGAGGTGCAAGCTAGATATGTATGGCAAGCTCTTCTCAGAATGGTTCTACGAAATAAGGACATTTCTCTCAGCTGGTGTCGAGGGAAAAACTTAACATCACTGACTGAGCGAAATTGAATCCTCAGCTCCCGTAAAGTCGAAGCAACCGAGGTTGACTTGAGATGAGAAAGCAGAATATATATGGTGTCCCTCCATAACTCTCGAGAGCGTACTTCAAGCTTTATAAAGCTGACGGCTGCGGTTGACAGTTCAATAGAGCTTGCTAGAACTCTACCTTCTACTGCCATAAGGTCAGAAACTTCAATCCGAGTGACTGGACGCTTCGGACACAAAGCTGAAACAGCGGTGGAATCGCTGACAATGGTGCTTAGATGTGGTAAAAACGTGCTTTTTGATTCGAGGTTGTTATAATGGTTAACTAAACCAATGGTCGCGCGCGCGCCCCAGTGGGTTTTTTCCTTTTGACCAAGCTCTAGGTAAGTGATGGATGGTTGGCTGTTGAGGAAGGCCACAAAGTACTCGTCTGGGAGGCAGGCACAAACAAGAGACTCGAGATGAAATGGGCAGTTCAGATCGATGTACAATGATCCAAGTAGCGGTGTAGTAGGTGCTATCGTCAAGTCTCGGAGGTTTTTTAATGTGCGAAGCATAAACTGCAGGGCATCAATGTTCGAGACGACACGCGCATGGAAGTCGAGCTCAGTTAATCCGATTCGGAGATTTTTGACTAGTTCGTAGCACCGGGAAGAAGGGCTCGATATAATTGTTCGGCAAAAGAGATCTAGAGTCACTGATTCTTCAATTGTAATATCGTAATACAGAAGAGGAAGCAGTGCCTGATAGGTATTTCGATCGACAATAGAGAGGTTTGCAATGGATTTGATCTCCTGCTGCAGACATCTAGAAATTAGTAGTATAATATCGAGATTCAGCATAATCGCTGCTTCTCGAACCAACTGGGCTGTGAGTTTGAGCTAAGCTTTGCTGTGGTTTTGATGGAAATCGAGATGCCCAAGATCACGTGGTGCAGGATATAATTTTATGGGATTGATTTATCGTCTAACAATTCGACGAACCGCACTGTAGGTCTGTCTCCACACATTTCCCGCCCACAACCACGCCTCTTCTAGTAGTCCATCCAATACTCCTGGGTCGTTCCAAACTGAGCCAGTTGTGGAGTGAGAATGTTCGTTTGATACAATGAAGCGCAATACGTCCTTGACTGTAATGAGTCCCGCCAGGCTACCATGATATTCAACAAGAATAACTCTCGGTCTGTATGTCTCAAATCAATTGACGTATCCTTGTACAGCTAATAGTAAGAACATACCCCATTCGCTTGAACAAATCCATCACTATCTCTAGTGGCAGCTGCGGTGCAACTGACAAAGGTGTCTGGTTGACCCAAGGCCCGAATTCTAGCATATCAGCGGTGGGAGCAAGTGGTGTCGATTCGACATTGTGATCGTCCTCCTCAACACCTACCAACTCTCGTGCAGCATCCATCTCGGTCATGGATGCAGTATGATATGCGTCTCCATCAAATGCCGATGAAGGTGGCTCGAAGCTACAGAGGGTGCTTGGGTGAATCTCGCGTAGACGGCGGGCCTTGCCTATGCGACCTATGTTAAGTATGGATACAGGGTATATGCAGAGCAAGAGCGTACCTATTGCGTAGCGCAACTCTGTTCGACCAATATGACCCAGCAAAGTACGATGAGAATCTGCAGATACGATCGGAAATCCTTGGACATCTGTGTGCTCTAACTTTTCCTCTTCGAATACAAAATCAGACAGCCGGTCTACACTGGGGAGGACATCATCACTATACTCACCGACTTCGCGCAGAGTCATCCCTGTTTCTGACATGGTATACAACTCCTTTTGCATCACACGTGAAACTATTGAATCTTGAGTCCCTGAAGAGTTCAAAAGATAATAGTGTAGCGTACCAGGAATGTTAAATGCGTGATCCTCTCGCTCTAGGTAAGGGTATCCGTTGAAACGAATCATCTCGTCTGCTATGCCGTTGGTTCCTAGAAAGTCTCCTACAGCCTTCGTTACAAGAATTACAATCTAGACAGGGCCGTGAGTATCTTGGTGATCATGGCGACTGGTACAAAATTTACCATTGTAGGCAAGATATAAGTAAGAGCACCAGTGAGCTCGAACATGATTACTACCACAGTTACAGTGATACGCATAACTCCGCTGTGAAAAAGTTATATGTTGCTCGTTGACGACTATCACCAACACATACCTCAAAGCAGCAGCGGCGCCAAGTAGCGCATATGTCCCGGGCGTGATGCATGGCATATCAGGCCGACATGTTGAAAAGAATGAGGATGTGGGATACGTGCTAATGGGAATGCTTGGCGGGCCGCAGAAATCGCTATCATCGGGATACTCACGTATACATGGCTTTGACAATTATGCCAATCATTCTTCCAAACGTCGCACCAATAGCCATAGAGGGAACGAAGATTCCACAAGGGACTTTGCTCCCGTATGATATGACAACAAGCATGAGGCGAGTAACCGTTGCTAGGAACAGCGAGTTGACCATTGGCCACTGCGCCCATGATCTGGCAATTATTGTCAGCTACCCGACGGTATCTAGTTTCGAGTGAACGCACTGGCAAAGGTTATCATAGTCACCGCCTCCCTCACACTCCTTGAACAAGATCGCCAGACTTTCGGACATGTCGATCCGTAGAAAGCGGTTGAAATAGCTGATGATAGCTGTGATTGTAGCAAGAACAACAGCCTCTGTTACGCCGTAGCCAACGAGATGCTTTCTTCGGAAAGCAGCAACTTGGAGATTGAACTTGATCACAAACGCTCCATAAAGACCCTGCGTAGCATCATTGAGACTCGGTCCTGGAAAGGGACAAAACTTGCGTACCCCAAATATACCTATGATCACGAAGAAGACAATCTCAAAGAAATGCCAATCTCTATCGTAAGTGACTTGGAACAGGACAAGCTTGCCCGTTCGGAAGGGATTCATTGCCTGTGACAAAGCATTAGTACACGAAATGAATATGTATAGCAACATCTACATACCGAAAGCGTGACCGTCGCAACTAACGCACAGAAAAAACTTCGCCACATGGTCTTGATACTGAATGTGTGGCTCATTTCCTAATAAACAAAACTATGTTTAGTTTCAATCAGAGATGTCGTTCCAAATAACACACTTCTATAGAGAACATCACGCCTCCTATGGGAGAACCAAAGGCAACCGCCACTCCTGCAGCAGACGCAGCCGTTAAGATATCTCGCATCTTACCTTGCCCAGGCCAGCTATCAGTTGAGATCTGAGACCGGTAAATACAAAAGGCATACCTTCACTCCGCGAGAATCTGCTAAATAAACGTGCTACGACATTCCCTGTGCAGCACGCTACATGCACCGATGGCCCTTCTTTTCCAACTGCAAGCCCAGATGCAATTACAAGCGGCTGGTGATTAGTAATCGGCAATCAGTGATAGTTCGTACGAAGACAAGAAAGACTCACAAGCGTAAGCGTTTTGATAACCAACGTTGAGAGCCCAAGATAGCCTTTCATAACGAAACCAGCCAGAATACACTTTATCTCTGATATTCCAGAACCAGCAGCATATTTGGCGAACGAGTCGACCAGGTGGGCAGAAACCAAAGAGAATAACATCTAGGCAAATCCATAAAGCTGCGTATGCAGTTTCGAAGAGATCCCGCTTACCGCAAGCAATACATAAATCAAGTACCGACCTGGCGCATACGCACTCCACGTTCTCCAGGATGCACAAGCACTTTCTTCTTCGCCGTCTATCTCCCAACAACAGAATTGCTGGTTCAGCCACCATCCATCAACACAATAGCCCATTTTTAGATCCGACAGCCATTCCGTAATGATAGATATGAGAGCTGCATTGACTCCAATACAGAGCCCTGCCAACGTGTCCCAGCCATCAGACAGGTTGTCCCAAGACAGATAATGGGCGCCAAAAATAAACACGCACCCGCGATGCTCACAACAAACCAACTCTGCCCAGCGGCAACTAATTTTTGCATCTGCGCCTTCATCCATAATGGGTTTATGTGACCTTGTGAGTCTCGTAAGGAAGTTTGGATGTCGCGA
>JAYRCO010000387.1:6326-28006 GCA_037042815.1 Ceratobasidium papillatum | reverse complement strand
GAGAATGTGAATTGATGAGAACTTGAACTCACCTTGTCGCTGTATACTTTGGTAGAGACTTAACACGAAGTTACCACCGGGATGCGGTTGAGCTATACTCGGATGAAAAGGTTGGAATATGTGTAGATACAGATTCTGGCATAGGATAGATCGTACTGCGTGGTCGAAAAAATCGGCTACGGGCATCCCAACCCCAAAAGAGGATTCGACAAGTGACGATTTCCCGGGTGTGTGCACAAACATCGTTTTCAACTCATCGAGGTGATGAGCGTTTAGGCTTGTATCGTTCGACTTGCTGTGCCTATCTGAAAGATGATCTGATACCGCTCGACCCAAGTCTTCAATCTGGCGGTTGAGATCGCGTAGCTGCTGCGTGATCTGACTTTTTTCGAAGTTCTCTTCGATTTGCAGATGTGCGCGAAGAGACCGGTACTCGGATCGTAGTTGCAGAAGTTGGCTACGTAGATCATTTTCTGTTGCGTTGCCTCCAGTATTTGCTTCTTCGGGAGTTTTTTCTGCGTTTTTTACAATGATTGCCTCCACTGGGATTTTTTGTTCATGGTTCCGCTGTGTTGGCACAGATCTAGCCTTTGAATATTTTTATCCTATTAGTTTCACTAGCTAAGTTGGTGTGAACTCACTAGCGAGGACTTAGCCGACTGCAAGCATTCTTGAAGGTGAGACGATATGTCTTTGATTGAATCATTGGCGAACCTGTCTTGAGCGTCGAAAAATTGAGGTCTATGTGGTGCAGGGGTATATGCGAGCAAGATATCACGAATGTCTTTTTCCTGCCTGAAATCTCGAAGATTGGCCCCCTCAAGTTCGCGAAACGGTGAGTTGCCTTCGGCCAGGGAGCTTGCAGTTATGCCAGATTTGGAAGTATTGGGCAGTGCATGCGAAACAAGCACGGTGACTTTCGGAAGATAGTTTTCGCCGAGTATTGCCTTCAGGGTACGAAGATTGAGTATGAGGTTGTCGCTATCTAGTTTATCAGCCTGAGGATGAATATAAATGATCCCTGTCAAAAGCGCGTGATCGGTGATTCTCCTATAAAGAGCACGTCGTTAGCAATTTTGCAGGGAGATACTATACAACAGCTCACTCGTGTGGCGCAAGAAAACTTATTAGCTTTGCGAACACTTGATATAAGTCAGGCGAGCGTGTATTGTCGAAACCAGGCGAGTCAATGAGCTTGAATTCGTGATCTCCTAAGGTAAAAGTGATAACTCGGAACGGCTTTGCGGATATTCCAGCTTTTGTCTGCATGGGTATAGCCGGTTTACGTCCAGCCGCAAGGTTGATAAACTAGCGAACATGGCCATGCCATCATAACTTAGCATCTTACGCATCCGTAGAACAGTATCTACGCACCGTGGTCTTCCCAGAACCATGACGCCCGATCACACTGCATATCATGCTCAATGCTTACGGATTTTAGAGATGGCAACAAAATAGGCTTACAGGATTCGCTTTGCTCCCCTAAATGGGAATTGGGATTTGTAACTTTGACTATCATTCTTAGCACTTGTGTTTTGACGATTATCGTGTCTTGAAGCGTCAGCCATCTTAATGAGAATAGGGTGAAGGGCGCTACAAGAATACCACTCTGCGTGTGGCTCGCGTCACGTGCACATAAGACATGTGGCTGTTGTGCCATGTTTATTTCTCTGGCGATTCCCGCTGGCCAACCCATACTGCTCATAGGAAGCAAGATTCTAGGCTATCGTCTGTCACACATCTATGCGTGGCTTCCCTACAATCCTAAAATAGATTTATAGTGCTCTGAATTTCTCTGTTTTCCTATTCAGGTATAGTTCAACGTTTGTGTTTTGGGCTTAAGAACGTTTGCCAGTAGAAAAGAGGGCGTCTTCCGTGGTGATAAGTGAAAAAATAGAATATCAGCATGAGGAAAACACCTCATATCCCGTAGGCTGATCCCGCAGGTGGTAATCCCAATATGAATATCTAGGAATAACCTACTGCTCTCTTTGTGAGCCCATATCCGACATGTTCCATATGATTTAATCACTTATATACGATGGCGCATTCTGCGTCAGCTTACAAGTATAAGCGCTTCTAGAAGAGCTCGGAAGATGGAACGACGAAGGCGGGGCTGGTTTGAGTGGTTCCCTAGATGACGATGAGATTGAACATGCGCAACACACCAGAAAAAACTGCTGTCTAACTTACGTTTTCATCCCACTCAAGGAAAGACTGGAGCTCAGTCCGGCCGAACCGAAAGCAAACGAAAAAGGAAAGGGTCCAATACTTTGCACCATTGGGGCTAACTTCAAGCTTAAGTGCGCCTCGGAGATTGTTGATGGGTGCAGTGACTGAGCAAACTTTTTGGAATCCAGAACTCAAATCGCCTATCACAGGCAGAGATTCAGACAAAATACCATGTACGACCAAAGTTTGACTTGCCTGATTTGTTTCTTGTCCATTTGGGGAAGCCCCCAAATGAATATGAGTATATCTCTTGATTCAAGGAGGGGAGCTCCGGATTGGGAACATAGTATTCGCGGCGGTACGGCCTGCGGCTGACACTATCGGAGTCGATAGGAATGCCCTATCGTTATACACAATCGGATCAGTAATAAACAAAGTCTGAGCGTGATTTCCCTCACTTTGGTGACAATTTGTGACCACCCTCCCGCTACGTGAGACCCACTTGGACGGGAAACAACCTGGCGACCACGATGCTCTTTGGAGCTATGTATAAGAGGAACTATAACCTCGATTCCGAACGAGTACCGAGGCGCACGACGGAGCACACCGTTCACACAGTACCAGATTAACGCCCCATCCGCGACTGCTTTAGACCTGTTGAAAACAAACAAAAAGATGTACTGAGTAATGCTATACCAAATGCGCTACCGGACTGCTTACGACGGTTCGTTGTCTGTGGTAATCACTTGGCATGTCGGTGACGAAAATTGGTCTTTGAGGCTCTCTTGTAGATATTTGCTTTCGCCAAATCCTCCCACTAGAATGATGTACTATACATAACGAATTCGATGATCTGCTATGCTTGAATATGACCATTTGAATAAAACTAGACTCACAGAAACTGGCACGGCTGCTAAATCAAGCTGTGAGCTGACACTTGAGATAATCTCATTAACACAGCCTGTAAAGAAGGATTCAACAATGGGCCTATGACAACCGTATAATATAAGTCTTTGACTCTAGCACGGACGTAATCCTCACCTTGGTAGCGCCATACGACCACGTCGTATCCTGATGGCGGGGTTATTAAACCTAGATCCAGCAATTTCAACCTGCTGATCGACGGAGCTCCCCCGAAACGCTCGCTTAGCATTTTCTTCAAAATCTTTTAGACCTCGGCTGGTATATTCGTCTGCGTCGCTCGCGGTAATTCCTGCTTCGCGGAACACCCGCTTCAAGTAGCCCTTTGCCGATTTATTGATGAATATAGCACCGGCCTGTACACCTACACGTGAAGCGCTCATAAGCTTGGCAATCACTTTGGACAAAAAACTAAAGTACTTACAAGCCGAGTCACATCGCTCCTCGAGTTGGATCGTAGGCTGAGTTCGCTTGACAGTATAAACGGTCGTGTCCACTGTTGATCCCCCTGCATCACAGACAGCGAAGTTGTCACCTGGCTAAACAACAAGACTGACTTAGTAAGTTTATGACACAAATCCCAACACATACCTTCATTTGACTCCCTAGTGTCGTGTAGTATGTGCAGAAGTGTACAGACGCTTCTGCCTCGGTCACGAAATGGACTCTAGCCAATGCATCCTCTTCACTCGCGAAACCAGCATTCACCGCTGCCGTACGCAAGAACGCTTGCTCGTTGATTCCCCAGCCGTTTGGATGAGCGATGATGACGTCCATTGTTGGTTTGTAGGTGCTCCAGATGTTAGCCCCATCCAGTATCCGATCTTCAAAGACTCGTTGCGTGTGGTGAAGCAGATAACGTAGAAAATCAGCGTAAATTTGGCTGAGCGGCACCTTATAGGGTAATGCTATAGTAGAGTTGTATTTAGTTTGGTTTCGACAATAATCTCGTGTGAAACATACAATCCATGCTTAGCCCATGCTTGGCCTTGAGGTCTGGAGGGTGGAGATGCAGTTTGAAATGCTCTGCAAGTTTCCATTGATTGTCTTCAGCATCATCCTCAGCCTGAGGTGACTGTGCCTCTGCTCCAAACGACACAGGCTACAGTTATCGCGATTGGTATAATGAGTACACAGTTGACGACCGGATCATATTCACTTACTTTACCATTAGCATCATACCATATAACGGTTGGTATTTTCCCTTGTTGACTTTTGTTTTCTTGTCCAGGCCATGATACAACTCGTTGTATCGCCATTTCATTGCCTATATATTGTTGTCGTCAAAACACAACGAAATCCTTCTGCGCAACACACCTTCCACTAGATAGGTAAAAGCAACGCCACTCTGGGTCGTGCCAATATCAATGCCAACTGCTATCTTGTTTTCCCGTTCCCATGGGCCATGAAACTTTTTGTATACCGCATCGATGGCGGCGTTATTATCCATAGTACCTAGGAGCAGAAATTTGTATGGAGCTATTTGGGAGCGATGGTTTTGCGAACAGCCTCGGTTTTATAGCTCAACCTAATTGTGGGTTTAGACTCGGTAGCAGGAAGGGAAATTTGTATGTCGTGGAGAAGGGGCTTGGATCGATGTGGCGACTGGATGGCCACCTAGCACGTGGTCTGTCCCCTAGCATCGACAAACACTACTCGATTGAGAATTTACGCTGTTGACCATCAATATCGAGTCGAGATTCGATTATATGCACCCGGCTGATATGCACTGAGAGCGGGGCCGGATAATTATGCCGTGTATGACCTATCGGTCGTGTCAGCCACCAGCAAGGATGAGGCGCTCGCGCGAGCGTGGTCGGATCCTCGAACCGCGAGAGCGACTCGCGGATATGGTGGGCCTCATACAACCGGTAGCTTGCATATACAGGGATGGTGGGTGGGAAGAGAAGCGACGCGCGATGTCGAGCGCCACCATGGTGTGGACGTGGTGAAACGCAAGGACTCGCGTCGTCGCGCCGGCACAGGGGCAGGGGACTGTTTCACTCGATTATGCTTGTAGTGGCCCAAGCTCTCGACAATCTGGGCTGCAATATTTGCCTATGGATTACGAGTATAATCCTTTTGGATGAGCTCATTGGGGAAGTAAGATATCAAAAAACCTCGAACAGCCTGATGGAGATTGAAAGCGAAAACCGAGGCGCCCCCCTTTGGCAGGCCGACCTAAAGATGACAGCACACATTAGCCATCGAGCAAAGATCAAAGATACCATATAACTGCAAATGATGCTCAAACGAGATCGAACATAACAAAGATCGCTCGACTAGAGAGCGAGATATTCACAACAACCCGTTGTATTTTGTACAAGGATCATTAAAATAGAGTTGATTGCAACTAGTTATGAGAAAGGAAAGAAGAAGAAGCAGAAACAGAGAGATATGGACAGACCCTAACACTACGCCAGCAACTGAAGAACTGGCAAAACTAAACAACGTAAAATTCTGCATCGAGTAAAGTATTAGTCCAATGAGAAAAGTAGACTGATACATATCCTGCACATACTAATAAAGGTCAGAAAATCAGATAGTTTAATTAGTCCTTGTGGCCTCAAACTCACCTTTGTATCTAGTTTACGCATATAAGCTCGACATAGCTACTGTAGCCTTAAACACAACCGTGACCTCGGGGGAGCGTCCTCCACCCACCGCACGCGAGGATACTAAGCCAAGGCCAAGGGTACCCAAGATGTACTTTGATTGGGATTTCTGAGAGCCAGGATCGAATTCATCCATGAGATTGGGGTCGAAGCGGTGCGTTGGCGAGTAGCAAGTCGGATAGAAATCTCCTAGCACTATCACCTCTCCCTTCAGTTTCGAGTTCCAGTCCCAAGCCGTCTTAAATAAGTGCTCAAGACGTTCTCGATGCCGGGGCTCTAGCGTAATGCCTGCTTGATCTCCAAAGAGGAATGTCAACATTGGCGTCAAGCTAATGTCAACGAACCCTCGGACAAGTAGATCAACCTGTTGCGCGACTGAATCTAGGTTTTCAGTTTTGTGAATGCTTTTGAAACAGTTGGCACGCCATTTAGCGGCTACCGCTTGCGGTTCTGTAATGATAGTGGGGATATTAAGCTTTTAGTGTGATATTCAAAAGGCTGGCGTGCTGGACTCACCTCGTAGTTGTACGTCATCATACATTGCAATAACGACACTGTTACGAGGAGAGTCCACTGCAGGATGGAACGGTTTGAATATCTTCTTAGAAAGATGTTTGCAAAGTAAGACGCGCGTTGCGTAATCAAGAAAGTCCTCGATGGGCATTCCAATTCCATCGGAAGTGGCCACTAGCGACGGTCGATCATCGACGTGACCGAGTAACTTCTTCAGCTCGGGCAAGTGATGAGCGTCTGAGGTAGTCACATCGCCAGCCTCCTTGCCAAAAACGCGTTGCACATGATTGTCGAACAGATGCTCTGAAATCAGGCGACCTATTTCATCGATTTCTCGATTCAGGTCTTTCAGAGTCTGCACTATATCGCTTTGCTCCGTGTTCTCTTGAAGCTGAAGCTGGGAACGTAGGGACGCATATTCGCTCTGAGTCTGTTGAAGTTGTCGGCGAAGCCCTGATACCTCTTCCCGACTAGTCGCAAGCTGCTGTTTGATATGTTTATAAGCTTGAGAGTACTCTGATAGTTTCGAGTCTCTATCTTTCAGCGCCGTTTGAAGTGATTGCACCTCCGCAGCATAGCCCTCGAATGTTTGGAGATGGGAGAGCAGAGTATCATACCCCTTCTGCGAATGTTGGAGCCGTTGACGAAGCGCCAGTATTTCACCTTCGTTGGTCTCTAGATGTTGCTTGGTCTGTGTGTGAGCAAGAGAAAGCTCTGCAATCTTTGAATCCTTCTCCTTTAATGTTGCTTCAAGCAGGCGTAAAGTTTCTGCGTGTGAAGCCAAACGTTGGCCCACTATTTCGTCGACGCGTAGCTTCATAGTTTCTGCCTCAAAGTATCCGAGCCGTTCTTCGATTTGAGTTCCAATAGAAGCACGTGAGCCGCGCACATCCTCTTGCTGTATCCGAAGTAGTATAGGGTCTTTAGAGGCCAAGGGGATTAAAACGTCGTCGATTCTTTGCTGGTCAAGTGAGGCCACTACTATGAGGGCTTTTGGGGCAAGAGTACGAAAGAGGGAGGCACGAGATATTGTCTGAGCGCAAGCATCCTTATCCATCCCCGAGCTTGGGACTACCATGATATGGAGACATGGCATGCTTGAGGCTCCGAGAAAAACGTCGCAAAGTACACCAAGATTTCGCGCAAGTGCTCTGCTTTCGAGAGAATCCCCAGCAGGGTGGAGGTATATGATGCCTGAGATTTTGGTCTTGGTCCTAGATCTACGTACATCATTTGTAATTTAGCTTGTATTATACTAACAAGACTATGGGAACTTACTCTTCTAAGAAGTAGTTTGCAAGTTTCGTGAAGACTTCGAAGTTGCTCATCGTGAGGTTATCGAAACCAGGAGTATCGATTAATTCAAATTTTCTTCTACCAATGGAGACTGTACGAGAAGTAACCTCTGTTGTACTCCTAATCGGCCTGCTGTTTTCGACATGGCCATGTTCCGAGCAGGCAGTTTCAACAAACTAACGTATCCCCAAATCCAGATCTGAGTATGAACGAGATATTTAGAACACTTACAAAAGTTTTTCCCGACCCAGAACGCCCCAATATCCTGACAATATATAAGTAATGATACGGTAGAGGGGCAGAATTTAGCTTACAATACTACAATAGCCTTCCTGGATGAACTGCGCCGTGTCGCAATCACTGGTTCCTGAACCGGTACTTGCGATTCGATTGCTGGAACATCCTCAGGCTCTATATCGAGACTATTCGATTGAGATGCAGAAATACCACCTCCAAAAGATAGCCTCTTCAAAAATTCCATCATCTTGATCACAGCAGGCGGTTGTGCGCAGGTGGCGAGCAGTTGCCACGTGACGCTTGGACCTCTTTAGCGCCCTCAAAGGGCCACTTTCAGTTTCAAAACTGACGCTTTCCAAAAATGTTAATATCAGTCTGTTGCCTTTGTTTCCATTCCGTCTTGCCCACTCTTACTATGCGCTTCTTTGACTTTACTCTCCTAATTCTTGCCATTTTAGCTAACGAATCACTTCATGCGAGTCTTTACAGCGTTCGGGAGGAGAGTTGTAGGATGAGAGCGGTTGTTTGACGGTAAAATATTCGCAGTATTTAATTGGGTTCCTCGAGCTTGCCTACGTGTCTGAGTTCGATCCCACCCCCTGGATTACAAAACGCGAACCAAAAATAAATCGATGATTTCGTTCTCAATGTAACCCATCCTGAGCGCCTTCAGGGCTAAACGAATTCTCCAGTTATGATAGTAGCTTCCCCGGTCTGAACGGTACCCTGATGAGGATCGTTAGATCATGGCTGAATACACAGAATATGAGAGCAGCCCTGACCTTCTCTTCCCACTCAAGATATGCGACCCATTCAGTTCCTCCAAAGCGGATACAAACATCAAAGCAAACGCTCCAATACATTTTGCCATGGATTCCAATTCGGGGCTCCAATGTGCCACTGAGCCTTGTTAGGTCGGCAGTGATGGTGCAAGCTTCTTTAAATCCAGGCATTAGATCGCCTTTATCGATAGTTAGCATGTAAAAACAACTATCTGCTTGCACCGACCATCTTGGTCCCTTAGCCAGTTTGGGCAGCCTTCTTGAGAGTACGAAAAAAGCACTACTTCAAAGTCTTCTAGATCTGGATTGGGAGAAGATTGATGTCTATAGAACGTCTCCCGAGTCACTGCGTTCACGTCAAGTGTGATTCCCTAATCGCTGTGAGCGGACGGTAACATATTACATGAAAGAGATACCTTAGATGCAATCTGGGACCATGCTCCATTCACCATCGTCAACCCAGAGGCACATGTATACGTTTCGCGTCCTTGATGCCCGACTGATAAGGAGTTATGGGGTACAGCGATTTCGATTCCATAAGAGAGACGAGGTGCACGACCAACAACGCTACTTGTCACATTCCAAATCACCGCACCGTCGGCGACGGCTTTGGAACTAAGCAAGTATGTCGTTAGCTACGGAGTATTAATGGGAATCAACGAGAATTTCCTACGTTGAGTCATTAGTTAGCGTGACTTGGCATCCTTGAGGTTCATACTTTGCTCGGAATTCTTGTCGGAGGAAAGGGCTGTCTCCAAAACCACCAACCAGCAGCATATACTAACCATGACAGATGTCAGTATTCAATATACCAGAAACCAGATACAACACGAACCGACACACTGAGTCCTTGCATTTGCTGCTCTACGCTTTCAGCGATTTCGTCAAGACAGACGTCGAAAAACGATTTAACAATCTCTCTGACAAAAATAAAGAGAACTCAATATCGAGAATCAAATCAAAACGAATCAACATACCCTGGGATAGTCATTCTACCACGACGAGTCCTGATAGACGTGTTGTTAAAGCGTGGACCAGCAATCTCGACCATCTTGTCCTCCGTTGCATCACGAAAGTTTCTTTTTGCTACACTTTCGAAATCCTTGACTGCCCGCGCAGTGTAATCTTGTATGTCTTCACGGCTTAATGACGCGTTCGTCAAGAGAGCTTGGATGTACTTTTCAGCAGCAGCATCAACAAATATTGCTCCTGCTTGGACGCCTGTTGTGAACAGAGACACATTATAGGAACAGGGTCACGGTCTCAGTATAACCAACTCGCAGGCCGAAGCTCGAGCCTCTTCTATCTTTAGTGCTGGGCGAGCTGCAACTACACTGTACACCGTTGTGTCGATGGTTGATCCTCCGGCGTCACACACGGCAAATTTGGAGCCAGCCTATGCAACCGAGCAATATCTCAGTGTATAAAAACAACAGAAACTAGGGATATCTACTTGCCTGTAGGCGGCTCCCAAGGTTTGTATGGTAGATGCAAAAATGCACGGAGGCCTCCGCCTCTGTTACAAATCGAATCCGGAATGGAGAGGATGTAGAAGCAAAACCTGCATCAATCGCCGCAGTTCGAAGGAACGTTTGTTCACGTAAACCCCATCCATTAGGGTGAGCAATTACGACTTCCATTTGGGGTTGATAAGTCTCCCACATCAGCGGGCCGTCAAGAATTCGATCTTGGAAAAACACTTTAGTATGTTCGAGAAGATATCGTAGAAAGTCTGTGTATATTTTTCGAAGAGATACTCCACGTGGTAATGCTAAACAACACTTTCTATAAGTTGTTAAAGGGTCAGCGCAACTGGAAAACTCACAGTCGAGCTTCAATCTATGCTTGGTCTTCATGTCTTCGGGGTGGAGATGCAGTTTAAAGTGCTTAGCAAGTTGCCAACTATTGTCCTCCGCATCTTCCTTAGCCTTGTGGGATAAGGCTTCGGCTCCAAACGAAACGGGCTGCCGTTATTATTAGTACTGAGGGTACTGGATCAGCAATTCTAGCTGCTAAAAAACTGGCCATACATTTCCATTAAGGTCGTACCAGACTAATGTGGGTATTTTACTTTGTTGATGTTGAGCTTCTTGGCCTGGCCATTGAGTCACACGATGGATAGTCTGGTCCACACCTAAAATCGAAGACGTAAGAGCTGTGTAGAACTAATGCCGGCGAAAATTCAACCTTTTTGTAAGAATGCAAAAGCCACTCCACTTTGAGTTGTTCCAATATCAATTCCCACGACGATCTTGCTTTCGCCTCCCCACACCCCATGAAACGGCCTTGGAACGGCGTTGTTTGTTCCGTTTATAGATGACATTCGATAGCGAGCTAGAGAAAGGATATAGCTCAGTTAGTACGTGTTTATTGATAAAAGTGTATCGTGTACCTGCGGTATATCTGGTCCTCCAGTTGCTTGAATAAAGGTGCCTCTCAAGTCGTGGCTGTAAAACGCATGGGCAGCCTCATGGCTAATTAGCCATCCTTGTCCATGTTTGGATCATTATCACGTGATCTCATCTGCTGGTTTAAGTAGTAAGTACTAATAGAAGTGGCCCGAAACCAGGCCCCTGATCTTGCTTCCAATAAATATGTTATAAAAACTGGCATGAATCTGACGTAAAGGGGAGGTATCAGCCATCTTTGGCTTCAAGCCATGGCGCTTTGAGACAGCTACCATGCGCGTGAGCTATGGAGCGCGCCTTGCGGCGTCCTCCGCGGCGCGCGCGCAGATAACCAGGCTACAAGATGTTGCCATCACGATGAAAGTAGACTAAAGTCTCACCCGGGATGACTAGTCCCCCTGTATGCGCCTACTCTAGGAAATGCGCCAGAGCTCCGGACCACTCTGAAGTGATCCGTAGAAAGGTAAAAAGGCGCTTGCTCTTGTTTGCTGGCTTTGCTGGCTTTGCTCTTTCAGCCGTCACGAGTGCACGAGCACGGCGCTCGTGACGGCTCGTGACGGCTGAAAAATTAAAGCAAGCACTCACGGGAACTTCCGGTGATCACGACCGCGGCGGATTTTCCTCACGTATCTATATTAATTTATCAACCATTTAGCTGTTTTATCTTTCAACACACATTTTGGAGAGTCTCGATTGCTTCATATATTAGCTGGAATGCATCTCAGAATCAATTACGATCGTGGGATGTCACTCTGTCCGCGGTGGGATTGAAAGGGGAGTCATATTCGTTAGACACCAGAATCACGGCCCGTGCTGCATGTTTGAGCGTGTCAATTCAGGCTGGGGGGGGGGGGGGTAACCTTGTAGAAGCAAGGTGAACACTCTTCGAATCACCACCTTCGAATAACATTCTTCGAAACCGGATTAGTATCTAAGTCTAACTCTATAGCCAGTTGTAGCGAGGCTAGCATGTCGAGGGCGAATATATAAACGTGGTAGAAGAGAAGAAACCACTGGATTGCGCCGTAGGCGCGAGACAAATTATATACAATCCCGAATAGGGGTTCAGGGACGATGAGTCGGCATCCGGACTCTACAACACCAGTAATACGCCAGAGCAAGTGCACAAAAATATCTTCCCTGGAAAACATGATAATTCCAGGGAGCTGCGTCCTAGCACACAGCAATTCGGGTGGACAAATGGAACCGAAAGTGGATTCGCTCAACTGGAACGATAGTTAACATTTGAGACTTGAATTCCTCTGCGTCTTGTATATCTGATGACCGCCGGGAAACTCATTATGCGGCTGCACAATTATTGGTCTAGAACCCGCGCATATAGCTTGTATCGAGCACAGAAATAGCGATTCGCGGTTCAAAGGAATTTCAACTCGTAGTTCGATCATACATTAAGCACGTATAGATTGCACTGGATCAATCATTCGGGTATAATTGTAACTTCGCCAGTACGAGTGATACCCTAATCATATTCATTGAGCTTGGTCTATTTTAGATATATAACTTGACTCACATCTTCCTCCCATTCCAGGTATGCCTCCAGTTCAGTTCCACCAAACCGAATGCAGATATCAAAATGTACCCGCCAGTACCTTTGGCCTTGTACGCCAATCCTTTGCTCAAGTGCACCGCCAAGGTTGGCCAGATCAGCAGTGATCGTACAGGACTTTTGGAAGCCAGTGCGAAGCCCGCCTAGAGAAAAGTTCAGCGTACGAACGGGACAACGTATGCATACAATCACCTTCTTTGTCAGTTGACCACCTTGGTTTTCCATCTCCGGAATAGGAATAAACATTGGTTTCAAAGAACTCTAGATCTGGATTCGAGGAGTAGTAGTCTCTATGATAGGACTTCCGGGTGACCGCTTCAACATCAAGAACAACACCCTATAAAAGGCTTCAGTTATGATCGAGTTGCAAGGTACAGTTGCTAATCACCTTTTCGATTATTTGCGACCAGTGGCCAGACACTACCTTATGGCCAGCGCAGCTGGTCCAAACCTCGCGCCCTTGATGGTCGGGAGACGAGGAGTCATAACGTTCGGTGGTTCGTGCGCCAAATGAGGAACGAGGCGCACGACCAGTTACACTACTGATAGTGTTCCAGATTAACGCCCCATCAGCAACTGCTTTGGAACTTATTGTCATTGTTAGCGTTGAAACTGGTTCGAGTAAGTTTGAGATTCTTCGCGTACGTTGATTCATTTGTGAGGGTTATCCGACAGCCTTGGGGTTCGTATTGATCCTTCAACTGCTGCCGAAGAAAGGGGCTGTCTCCGAAACCGCCAACTAATAGCAAATACTGCACACAGCGCTGTGAGTGCACGAATACGCTATACGGATATATATCGCTTACTGAAACATCTGTTCCTTCGATCTGCTGCCCCACACTCGCAGCGATCTCGTCCACACAAACGTCAAAAAATGACTTAACAGTCGCTCTTGAAGAACACATAAGAGCAATAATTAGATTATCATGAGGGCTTACCCCGGTATAGTCATTCTACCCCGCCGAATCCGAACGGAGGTATTGTTTATACGTGGACCAGCTACTTCTATCTTGTATTCCTTGGTTGGGTCAACAAAATTTCGTTTTGTAGTGTTTTCGAAGTCCTTAACGCCTCGTGCGGCGTAGTCGTGGATGTCTTCACGAGATAGCGATGCGTTTCCGAAAGTGGCTTTCAAGTATTTCTCAGTTGCATCATCAACGAATATCGCTCCTGCTTGGACACCTTTTACGGCGTGGATAGATAGAATTGAACACACAATCTACTTAGACTCAACGCGTAGTAAACTCACATGCGGAAGCCTTCATTTCCTCTATCTTCATGACTGGACGAGTTGCGATAACTTTGTAAACAGTGGTATCCACAGTTGATCCTCCAGCGTCGCACACAGCAAATGTCGCGCCAGTCTGTATTCAGAACCACTCAAACTCTGGCCAGCTCGATGTAATAGTATGCGGCTCACCTGGAGGCGGCTATCGAGATTTGTGTGATAGAGACAAAAGTGTACTGAAGCCTCAGCCTCGGTCACAAACTTGATCTTGCACCGTGAGGAGGACTGGGAGGCGAAGCCAGCTTCAACTGCTGCAGTTCGGAGGAATGACTGTTCACGTAGTCCCCAGCCGTTGGGATGTGCAATCACGACCTCCATGTTGGAGTGGTAGTTTTCCCAAATCAAAGAACCGTCAATTATATGAAGTTCGAAATACGCGCGTGTATGTTCGAGTAGGTACTTCAAGAAATCGGCATAGATTTTTCGAAGAGAGATTCCCTCAGGAAGGGCTGAAAAGGTTAAGTTACTGTCATACATCCTTTCGTTGATGTAGCTTACGGTCAAGTTCAAGATCATGTCGAGATCTCATGTCACTGGGATGTAAATGAAGCTTAAAGTGCTTGGCGAGCTGCCAACCATTGTCTTCGGCATCCTCCTCCGCTTGGGGTGATGTCGCTTCGGCACCAAACGAAACAGCCTGACTCACGGAAATGTCAACATCTGCTCAGTTATTGTCACACGTTCGGATTACCTGTCCATCGGCATCATACCACACTTGTGTGGGAATCTTACTATACACGTTCGATGCTTCCTGCCCAGGCCATTGCATTACACGGTGGATAGTTTGCTTCGCACCTGTGATATGCTCAATAGCGTTAGACGGCATAAAGTGTAACAAGTGCGTGGGACTACAGACCTTGTTGAAGAAATGAAAAAGCAACTCCACTCTGTGTAGTTCCTATGTCTATTCCGATCACTATTTTGCTATCGCCTTCCCATATACCCTCAAAGGGCTTTGGTACAGCGTTGATGACACCTTCGTCGCGCGCTGACATTTGCCTAATAGGGCCAGTCAAATTTAACTGTACGAGCTGAACCAACGTCGTGCTCTACCTAAATGTAGTTGAGAATGTACTTAGAGGTGGTGGTAGTTCTCAACTCGTGGGTGTTAAGCGCCGAGCGGCCTCATGGCAATTTAGCCACCTTACGTCAATTACTGGGCGTGTCATGACGCAATCTTATAAGCATCGATAAGCTAGGGCAAAAAATGTATACATCTATTCTCCAACATATTCAAGCAGCAGGTAGCCCAATTTCGCGGAGAAAGGGGGTTCTGTCTAATGTGGCAACTAGATAGCCACCTAGCACCTGCTCACACGAAGAGTATCTGATCGGAAATCTACGAAACTACCAATGTTGGGTTTCAATCAAACATGTATGGCCAAAAATAAGACGTCGCAAATCAGACCAAGACAGAATATGCAACTTGCTTCGACTATTAGGTTCTCCGCGTAGTATCAGGAATATCAGCTATGATTGTTAGCCCATAACTAGTTAACGTACCAGTATCCAGATAGCGACCCAAAGACCCATTAGACCACTTTCGGCTTTACACATATCTCGAGGATTTAGATATATCAAAACATCATGCATGCCTAAGCGTACTTGGATATTGAGTGAATAACATGTCCAATGCCGCGGTACGTACCCCCAAGCGCTTGCAGACACGTAGGTTTTATCTCTTTACATCTTTAAGGGCAAGCATAAATATATAGTAACTATCCGAGCGGGTCGGATATATGAAACAGAACCACTTTTGATACATGTGAAAAAACTACAGATCTAGTCAAACATCCTTTCACTAGTTACTAATGTTGGATAAAACGAAGATATAGCTGGTTCTTTGCCCTCCTCGCTAGCGTGTATAAGTATTATCCCAAGTCCGACCGTTGACAAAATGTACCGCGGAGCCTTTTCACCAGGCTTTGCTTCAAATTCGGACATGCAACTAGGATCAAAACCGTCACCGTACCGATGAGCGGACGGCATAAAATCCCCAAGCAATACGACGGAGCCTTTGAGGAATTCGTTCCAGCTCCAAGCGGCGGATACTAGTTCGTTTAAAGATGAAATATGCCGCTGCTCGAGTACGACACTGGCAGCAGGGCCAAAAAAGTAGCTCAATAGGGGTACAAGGCCGCCGGAGGCAATGTCTTCTGATATCTCCGCTCTGATTTCGCTCGTTCGGACTGGACCAATTGCATGAGATATTGAATTAAAAGTATCCTTTCGCCATCGACCAGCGACTAGTTGAGACTCTAGTAGCACGCGTCTCATCAGTACATGCAAAGTTGTAAGGACTCAACACACCTTGTCTTTGAATACTTTGGTAGAGGCCCGAAACATAATTACCGGTGGGATGTGGGTGGGCCATATCCGGATGAAAGGGTTGGAATATGCGTAGGTACAGCTTCGCGCATAGAATTGACCGTACGGCATGATCGAAAAAATCGGCTACCGGCATCCCAATCCCGGTGGAGGATTCGACAAGCGACGATTTCCCAGGTGTATGCGCAAACATCGCTTTCAACTCATTAGGGTACTGAGCAGCCAAGCTTGTGTCGCTCGGTTTAGTATATTTATCTGTAAGATGATCTGATATTGCTCGGCCTAGATCTTCAATTTGGCGATTGATACTACGCAGCTGCTGCATAACCTGGCCTTTCTCGGCTGTTTCTTCCATCCGTAGGAGTGCACGAAAGGACGTGTATTCGAGTTGCGTTTGCTGAAGTTGTCCACGTAAGTCGTTCGCTTCTGCATTGCCCCAAGTAATTGTCTGCTCAGGCACTTCTTGTTTGTTACTCCGTTGGGCCAGCGTAGTTCTAGACTTTTGGATGATACGGTTTTGCGATGCTTGCTAGTTATATTAGAATGAACTCACCGATAGAGATTCAGCCGACTGTAAGTTTTCTTGGACATACAATGATATATCTTCGACTAAGTTCGTGTCAGATTTCCTCCCAGGGTCAAAAAATTGGGGTTTGGGTGAGACGCATGTGAGCAAAACATCTCGAATAACAACAGAAGCAGGACTAGTTTGAGTAACCCCCTATATGACGACAGAGTAAATACTCGCACCACGCCAAAAAGAAATCGCTGTTAACTAACGTTTTCAACCCACTCGAGAAAAACATGGAGGTCAGCCCCGCTAAACTGAAGGCAAACTGAAAATGAAAGGCTCCAATATGGTATACCACCAGGGCTAACTTCTGGTTTCAGTGCGCCTCTGAGATCATTGATGTCCGCGCTGAGCGTGCAAAACTTTCGGAAGCCAGGGCTCAGGTCACCTATTTGTAAGTGTCAAACTCCAGGTGCCATGTGCAGTCGTAGGCCAACTCGCCTGCTTTATTTCTAGTCCATTCCGGAGATTCTTCAAATGAGTAGGAGTATATGTCTTGAGCTATGAAGGGGAGATCTAGGTTAGGAGACCAGTATTCGCGGCGGTACGGCCGGCGGCTGATACTAGTGGGATCGGTGGGGGTCCCCTGTTGACATACAGGACTGAGTCGACGATCAGGCGGGAACTAGATACTGTTACTTTACCTTGGTAACAATCTGTGACCAACTACCTGCTACGTAGGGCCCACTTGGGCTGGAGACGACTGGACAGCCCTGATGATCTTTTGAATTATGAACGAAAGGAACAACAACTTCAACGCCGAACGAGTGTCTTGGCGCACGGCAGACTACACTATTTACGCAGTACCAGATCAATGCGCCATCGGTGACAGAAGAGGACCTAAGAAATATAGAAGAGGAAGTAAATAGAAGTGAGCGACACTGCGCCGGATATATCTTTTGAACACCTACAATGGTTCATTGTCTGTGGTAATTACCTGGCATGTTGGTGACGAGAACTGAACTTTTAGTCTTTCTTGCAGATATTTGCTTTCTCCAAGCCCTCCAACGAGGATAATGTACTATATGGGATATAACGATACTGAGTTAAACTAGAACACGATCACTTGATAGAGAAGGCCGCTCACAGAAACTGGAACAGCCGCTGAAACCAGCTGCGAGTTGACGCTTGATATAATTTTATTGACAGGATCCGCGAAAAAGGATCCGATGGTAGACCTACACATTAGAAATTTATCATAAGCTCTAGTTTCAGTGTGAGTCTATATACTCACCCTGTCAGCGTCATGCGTCCGCGCCGTGTCCGGATTGTGGTGTTGCCAAACTTGGGTCCGGCGATTTTGATCTGCTGATCAACAAAATTACCGCGAAAAGCTCGTTTTGCGTTTTCCTCAAAGTCCTTGAGACCTTGGATTGTATATTCGTCTGCATCGCTTGCAGAAATTCCAGCTTCGCGGAAAACCCGTTCCAAGTAGTTCTTGGCCGATTTGTCAATGGACATGGCACCAGTTGGTACACCTATACGCAACAATCAAAGTCCTTGTAATAATTCCCGTGATGTTGTTTTCAATAGCTGGAACGCTTACATGCCAAGTCACATATCTCTTCAAGTTGAATCGTAGGCCGAGTCCGTTTGACAGTATAAACGGTCGTGTCTACTGTTGATCCTCCTGCATCACAGACAGCGAAGTTGTCACCTGGCTAAAGTACGACATCGCCTAAGTCATTTTATAGCACAGGTCCCAATACATACCTTCATTTGACTTCCTAGTGTCGTGTAGTATGTGCAGAAGTGTACAGACGCTTCTGCCTCGGTCACGAAATGGACTCTAGCCAAGGCATCCTCTTCGCTCGTGAAACCAGCCTTCACTGCTGCCGTACGCAGGAACGCTTGCTCGTTGATGCCCCAGCCGTTTGGATGAGCGATGATAACGTCCATTGTTGGCTTGTAGGTGCTCCAGATGTTGGCCCCGTCCAGTATCCGATCCTCGAAGACTCGCTGCGTGTGGTGAAGTAGATAGCCCAGGAAATCGGAATAAATCTGGCCGAGTGTAACATCATAAGGCAATCCTATAGTAGTGTTGTATTTAACTTGAATCTCTTGATAGGCGCGCACGGGACACACCATCCGTTGTTAGCCCGTACTTAGCCTTGAGGTCTGGAGGGTAGAGATGCAGTTTGAAATGTTCGGCGAGCTTCCACTGATTGTCTTCCGCGTCGTCTTGAGTCTGAGGCGACAGCGCCTCGGCCCCGAATGACATAGGCTGTTACGTCGCATTAATAGGTTTAAACACACGATTCATAACCAATTCTTACTTACTTTATTACTAGCATCATACCATATGATGGCAGGAACTCTCTCTTGTTGACCTTTATTCCCAGGCCATGAGACAATTCGTTGTACTGACTTCTGCCCCCCTAAATGTAGCTGTCGTCAAACATCTCAGCAACCTAACTTGTTCTTTGTAACATGCCTTTCGTGAGATAGGCAAAAGTAACACCACTTTGACTTGTACCGATATCGATTGCGATTGCTATCTTGTTTTCGTGCTCCCATGGGCTATGCAACCTGTTGTATCCTGAGTCAACAACAGCATTGTTTCCGACCATGGTGCCCCGGCGTAAGAAGCTGCTATGAGCTATCCACGAAAAACACTTTGCGTGATCGAAGTTGTATGGGCCAGTCAATTATGAATGATCTAGCACATGGAGTGATCTACCTATAGTGGAAAAGGGGAGGTTCTGATCGATGTGGCAACCACATAGCCACCTAACACGCGGTTGATGCTTTGCACGTAGCGTCACGTGCTAATAATCAGAAATTGACCGATTTGTGCAGCTAGGCGCCCGACTGAATGCATCTGCCAGCCCAACACCGTCTCTTCTCCCGCTTTTACTCCTCCTCCAAATCTCCGCTCTCTCGATCCCCATTATCAACCTACACACACCACCGCTTCTCAACTCACCCACCCCGAAAAATGGCCCCCTCGACCCAAACCAGCACCCCATCCCAGCCCATCGTACTCTGCGGTCCATCGGGAGCAGGAAAATCCACACTGATCAAAAAGCTCCAAGACGAATTTCCGGGGCAATACAATTTTAGCGTTTCTCGTGAGTAGCTCTTTGTTTTTCATTCGAATGTTTGGTGTAATTCATTGGTTTGGCCCGATCATGGTTGTGGTTTAGATACGACGCGTGCGCCGCGACCTGGTGAAGTGGACGGCAAAGCGTATCATTTTGTTACGAAAGACGCGTTTTTGGATTTGGTGAAGAAGGGTGGGTTTGCAGAGTATACGACGAGCTATGATACGTTGTATGTGTGTCTCTCCTTCCTGTTTCTCTCGCTGACAAGTCAATTGCACAGGTACGGTACATCTGTTCGCGCAATCAAGGAAGCATCAGCAAACGGCGCGACATGCTTACTCGATATCGACACAGTCGGAGTAGCCAACGTCAAACGCGAACACGCCCACCTCGGCTCTCTCTACATCTTTATCTCTCCTCCAAGTCTATCCGCTCTCGGTGATCGACTACGAAAACGCGGGACAGAAAACGAAGCAACAATCGTAAAGAGGCTCGCAAAAGCAAAAACTGAGATGGAATACGCCGCGGTACGTTCTATCGGGTTGGGGGCAAAGACTCGATCAGATTGTCATCGACCTCCCCCGCCTTTTTTTTTGTTTTCCCCTCACTGAAGGCTAATCGTGACCTATCACTCAGCTAGGTGGATTCGACATGATAGTCGTAAACGACGATATCGACAGGGCGTATGGAGTATTGCGTGCCGCGATCCGAGATGGCGCACGTTCCGGGGACGTTCTTCCCGAAGGTATCCTCGAGGAGACTGCAGTCTCTATCAACTGAAATATGGCTGGCTCTTCCCCGCATGGCGTCATACCGAGCGTCGTTTCAATGTGAGATGAACCATCTTGTTGTACGATGCCCTATCTCCGCGTATACACGGCGACTTCCGTCTGTTCTTCCTCCCCGCAACACACCACCTTGTTTCTCCTCTCCTATCCCTTCTCTGTTCCCAACTACCCTCTGTCCCTCGTCTATCTCCCCTCAACCGCTTGAATGTATTGCCCATACTTAGATGTCCTGTACCCCTTGTCGCTTTGTGGATCCTTACCTAGACCCAGGTCGCTAGAATGTGAATTGATGAACCAAACCTTCATGTTAATCTCACCGATCACAAGAGCAATACCGCTATCTGCCGGGCGCGCCCACAGTGATCTGGCTGGAAGACTACTGGCTTACATTCCAAGTACAGTTAAATCCGGCCTACATTCCAAGACGCAGCAGTAACCCGGTCACTCTGTAAATTTACCTCTCATGGACCTCGTAAAACATGCCGCGGCGCGCGGGCCGCCGGCCTCTTGACGCAAAGAGTAAATGTGCCTATGATCACTAAAGTTACTCTCGCAATCACAAGAAGTCCTACGCGCGCGCAGTGTTCTTTTGGATAATCTCAATCTCGTCACACCAAGACCCGCCCGCTCCAACACTCAACTCCACCGGCAGAGAAATTCGAAGTTGGAGCCGTTGTAGGCTCTGTATCTGCATGACACACGTGCGTATCGTCATCCGCATTCAGAGACCTTCCCAAGATCTGAAATCCCAAGGGAAAAAGTTCAAGAGAGAGAGATCAAGCCCAAAAGTCTGAAAGCGGCAAAGTCTATGATAATATCATTTGGTCTATGAAAATAAAGTACCCCCGAAACCGATGCTCTATGGAATGCGGAAGACGTGCATATAGTGGGGAAACAAACAGACACGACAAGAGAGTTCTATGAGTACAGTTGAGATTGGATGCGACGGGACCCAAAAAGCGAGACAGCTATACGACACACGAAGGGAATAGACAAAAACACACAGCATAAACGAACACAATAATAAAAAAGGGCCTGCGGTGCGATGCGGGCTTTTTTTCCGGGGTTGAATCGAGAGAGAGAGAGAGAGAAAGGGAAGTGAGTGGCGAGTGGCGAATGGCGAATGTATTATGTGCAAGACATGATGAAT
>JAYRCO010000386.1:0-22851 GCA_037042815.1 Ceratobasidium papillatum | reverse complement strand
TCGCTAAGGGGGCAGTCTTATAAACGCACGACCTCTCCATCTCGTTTCCCTATTCCTCACTTCACAACAGCCATGCCACGATTGTTCCTCAGCTACCTCTCGCTTTTAGCTGGAATATCGGTCTTATTCGGGCATTGCAATGCGGAGCCTCCTAATCCGCTATACAAAGATCATATGAACGATGCTACAGCGGTATATAACATGACTTGTACGTCGAATTTTGTCACATATTAGGCGTACTTTGATGAAATATCTGGCAGTGTTCATCATTCCGTATTCCAAAGCCGACCTTCAGGGGCTCGTTGGTTATCCTCTTCTTTCTCCCTCTTTTACGACACCTGAGGGAACTGCTCCTCTGTTGCTACAGATTGGAAAACTAGTCGATATCAGGCAAAGTGTTGCCCAAATCCCGGAGCTCATGTTTGTTTTGTTTGCTCAATATCGTCATGTCACTCACAAACTCGATGAATATCTAGGTCGGCAGGCATATCTATTCCCTTCGTCGATCGTCTAAAGAACGGCAAGACTGCATTCTCGTATAGCAAGTATACGTTCAATGATCAGGTATGTGAATATATATGTATCCTTGGAGGGTCCTGCAGTAAACTTTTCACCCAGATTATCCCGGCAACTGTTTCCTCGTTGGCTGAAGGTTACCAGAATGAGGTTACTACTTTTACTCCGCCTCATGACGCATATGGATCGAGCGAGGGGGTGCGTTCTTGCCAAGTCAAGCAAACCATAGTTCCACCTGTAAGCCGATTCAATACCTTTGATATAGTTGTGTGATCCTCATTGGCGTTCACTCAGGCTCCTGTACCTATAGGTGGCCCAGGGCTAAGCGTGCCAACACTTGACGCTACGTTTACACCGCTCTCCTCATCTGACGTTCCGGCGTATCCTCAATCTGTGTACGAACAACTTTTGAACGGCCCTATTTTTGGATACGGACTGAAGTGCGGAACTGTGAGTAGAAATCTGGTCCAAGATTCAGTATTATCCGGGACTAAATCGTTTATTTTCTGTACAGATTACAACATATTTCAACTTCACCTTCACGAACCCAAAATTTGTTGAGGGTGATATCACCCTGTACGGGCCACCTGGCGTGCATTTTCCGAAGACCATGTCGTTTCCGAGAGTTCCCGGCTTGACTGCCACCGTTGCTGAGATCCAGGTATTTACTCATTGTTTGCTGTTCAGTACCGTTATTCACGTTTTGGCTCCTTAGGGCACGTTCCCTCCTGTGGACTGCAGTACTTTGGCTTGATGAAGGGGAAACAATATGGATTAAGTTAGATCAAGTCGTAGAGCCTTTGCGCTTGTCTATCAGTCTATATATTCATGAATGGGATGTGTTTTATTGCAACTTGTTGCAGCGTGTACTTTAAAGTACAAAACTGAGCTAAAATAGACTATATATGCGTGTCGATCTCGATAAGCGTTTTAATCAATCAACTGCCTGTCAACTTGCCCATCGTACCGTATAAGATTGGTCACAGCGGATTGTGTTCAGACTCCTCCCCTCCCACCATGTATACTGCACTGGAACAAACATGCATGCATTTCGACTGTTCAATTCTTTGGCGTGCTTCGCAGCTTGGTTAGAGTTGCCTATTTCAGCCCAGAACTTGAACGCCTATTTTTACCAGACAACAGCCATTTTAGATTTGATGAGTATTATCGTCGCCGAGTCTAGTGTGCCTGGTTTGGGTGGAGGACGCAAGGTCGACTAAAGTGACAAACTGGCAGATCTACTGCGCCAATACAGATTCCGCATTTGGAACAAATCTCAAATTAAAAGCTCTGACAACCCTTGCTCTGGGGCTGCCGCCACCGGTTTCAATAAATGCTTCAGTGTCCAACTCGACCGTATCGGACAATCTTTAGTCTCACTCCTAGTTGAATCGCGCACTTGACTGTTTTGGGCGAACTGTGGCTTCTATCGGGCGGCGGTTATATCGTTGGTTGAATTGGACGTCATCTAGGTGAAGGGCACTCGCATCCCCTGTTGTGCAGCATTAAAGAAGGTGAGTAAGCTCGAGCACTTAACCTCCATATCCTCAACGTATCTCTCGACCTTCGGCAACAAGGCTCAACCATGCAACCTGCGGACACCGATACAACAGAATGTTTGGATAGTGACATGGAAGCGCATCCTCTCTTGTCCCCAAAGCCACAGTTTCGTTGGGCGACTGTAGTAGTACTTTCTGCGCTCATGATTGTCGTTACTGCTGCATCTGAACTAACATGGCCGTTCATAAGTTAGTCACCTATAATCTTAACACACACAGTTTGTGCCACAACTAATCTGTTACCCGGCGTACAGACCAGATGATTGTTGATATCGGCACCGCTCCTGACCCGCAATCCGTTGGGTTTTACTCTGGCCTCATCGTGAGCCCATTTTTGCTCAAGTAGCAGAATCAATCTGACCTGTAGCTGGAGGAAACTGTTGCGTCGTTCTTTGGATTTTTGACACTTTTTCCTGGCAGCGTTGTTGCCAACTGGTGGGGGCGAAAACCTATAATATATGTTGCTCTTTTGGGGACAGCAGTAGGCCAAGCTTTCTTTGGATTGAGCAGCACTCTATTCGGGCTTATCGCCTGTCGATCCATCGTCTACGCATTCGGCCCCCAGTTGGCATGGTCTACCACCGTCACTATATTGGGCGATTTGTCCGATGACGGTAACCGTGGCGCTGCGGTTTCGGCCGCAAACGCATCTTACCGCCTAGGTGATCAAAGTCCGTAAATGTACCTACAATCTGTACTGACTTGTAGAGGTTCCCGCTGATCTCAAGGGCAACTAATTAGTAAGTCCTGCAGGCGTGCAAATTCTTGAAGCTAATCTGCTTCCTAGGCCCTATCTTTGCTGCACTCCTAGCGCATCCGGCGTGTCATTATGATTGGTTCAAATCAATTTTTTGGAGATCTTACCCCTACGCTCTGCCTTGTTTTGCTGGGTCAATGCTGTGCTTCGGCGGGATGTCTATGATTGCATATTGCCTGGCGGAGGTACGATTGTCAATCGTACATGCCTAAAGCTATCTAATTTACACGTTTAGACCGCCCCTGGAATTTACTGCGCACCCAAAGTCGAAGCATCAAAAACTGGATACGGCTCAGTTAGTCCTGCGAAAAACTCAGATGCCACGCTACCTGCCATAACGGTTGCGCAGGACGAGGTCGCGCCCTTTCAGATGCTTCCCGCGACCTTGGAACCTATAGCTCATCAAGCTGCCGGTCCACCTGAGGCAGCATTGCTCACACCGCGCATAGTACAGCTTCTATTGTCCTCTTGGATAATGTATTTTATTTCCAGTACGTTCGAGTCCATTCGAGTTGATTTGAGCTAATGCTGCCATCAGTATCATTCGCTACGCTCTTTCCTTTGTGGGCTTTCACGCCTATTTTGAACGGCGGCCTTGGAGCTTCAGAGAATATAATTGGGATCTATATCTCGGCTCGAGCAGTAATACATTTCTTGTCCTTGGCACCGTTTGCCTATTTGGAAAATCGGTTTGGCGCGTATCGGCTGTATGCGTATAGCCTGTCGGTGTTTGCACTAGGCTCCGTTTTTTTCTTTCCCCTGTTGAACCTCATGGCTCGAACATCTGGCATAGATGCTCTCTGGTTCAATTTAGCAATGGTTACCTACTTTATCATGGTGAGTAAACCTTCGGTAACCTACTTCCTAGTAACTAATAGGCTTCACCGCATAGGGCGGTCTCGGGAATTATTGCACATGTACGTTCACCAGGTGTTGGCTATGCCCATTTTGTTCTAACGTTGCCTATATCAGCATGCATGGTGATGATGATGAATGAAGCCGCACCTTCCCCCCAAGCGCTGTCTCGACTCGTAGGCATTTCTCAATCCGTCTTGGGGATTGGTCAATGCATGGCCCCGATTGTCACCTTGTCAATGTTCGAGTTCTCGATTAAAAGTAGCTTCCTAGACGGTAACGCGATTTGGGTGTTTTTATTTACTATTTGTAAGTCATAGTTTTTTTCCGTACTGGGTGTATGATTCTGTGTCGCTGATATACGACTGCTGCAGGTTCAGCTGCCTCAATCCACTCCTTTACTCTGAAGAAGCTCGCGTGCATAGAACAGCGTGCAGTCTGTGAACAATCAAGTACGAATAACCGATGAATAGAGGATCTTCAGACAACTGGAATGATCACGTCTGAGAAGCTTATAATAATATACCCATGTGCCTTAGACTCCGTTATGTAGTGAACTTACAAGGAACGAGGATCATGTCAATCCAAATTTTGCGTACAAAATACAATATTCGCTTCAATGCCACCGATTTCGCAGCGTTGTTCCCGTAATCAAGTTTCTCAATACGCATACAATTAGCGAGTAGCAATACATGCTTGATGATTTGGTTCTGGACAAACGACAAGATATTCATGTTTCAACCATGGTAACAGGCGCAACAGCAGAAACTGTATTATTGCTGAGGATCTCCTTGCCCTCCCAGAATCGAGGAAGCTCGTTTCCAGGAATAAAGTGTCGCTCGACACCCTCCTCGGTGATGACACACATACGGATGGTACCACCCGAGGACCCATCGCGCGACATGGCCAAAGCCAAAGCTAGAAATATTCGTCAATAAAGGAGAGACGGTCTTAAAGATGTTTACGGACTGTTTTTAACAAAGTTTACAGTTTCGTCGCGTCCCCAACCTTCCCGATATGTCGCATCACAATATCCGTACACATAGGTTGATCCGGAGCCTTTTAATATCAGGTTAAAACTGGTGTTCCAAGATGCATTCACGATACACTTACCTCCAATCGCCCACGGTTGTCGGAATAGTCCACCACCTACCGGGATGTTATATACACTTGGTCCAACCTCCTTATCCCACCCAGCAACGATAATCCCAGCCGACAGATTGTCCTTGTTCTCATAGCAGAGTTTTTGGAATAACGTGGCGGCAGTATGGACAGGGGGTCGGATACCGTATTGTTGTCTAAGCAAAGTGTCAGTGTTATTTGGTGAAGTAAAATTAGTATTTAACAGCATACTTACTCGTACATCTGTAGGTAGTAATGGACGATATCCGCTACAGCCTGCAGATGCAAAGCAATTAGTAAAGCTGGAATAATGAGCTGTTTGATTGCCCCGCCTGTGTGTCGGCTGCTGATCCAGATCGACAGCAATATACTCGGTCGTGTACGTGGGTTAGCTTGTCGGTGACTCGATTGGCCTATACACTAGTTAGTGGCCATTCAAGAGAACGCAAACCATACACTTACAATATAAGAGCCCATTGTTGTGCGACTATCTGCTCCAATGACCACACCGTCCTTGAATTGAACCGCCATGATGGAAGTCTACACGGTACAAGTTAATTAAACAATATACAAAGTGTTCGATTTTGACCACTCACTCCCAAGTTAACTTCGCCTTTCTTCAGAACCTGCACATCTGGAACGTCCATACTGTCCTGTCGTGGTGTTTAGTAGTGCTGATGGTGGGGAGACCAAGAGACGTCGCAAGCGCTGGATCAAGACGCGTAACCCTGGCCAAATAAACGCGTAAGCCAATCAGCTCCCGCCCCTCTACTTCCTCCCACTGCATACTCACGATTCCGAAATGTCTCAAGCACTTGCGCAACCGTACCAGCAGCTTAAGCAGACCTGGGAGGCTAAACCACAGGACTTAGCCAAGTGCGGCCAGCTGTTGACACAGCTCAAGGTGAGTCGTCTTAGAGCGCTCTATTGGAGTAGTATACGGACATTAATACGACTTGTGACAGCTTGGTTTGATTGAAGCAGGTCTTCTGTTCCCACAAGGATCTCCAAACACTAGTGATCTCGAAATCACCCGTGCGTATCCGATTTCTCTGTGATCCACCTCTCTAATTAGCGCCTAAACTAGGCGAAATCCTCGAACTCGGGGCATTCTGGTCCTTACGAGCGAAAGATATCCCTTCCTTTGATCGCTACTTTGCCCAACTCCAGACTTTTTACACGGACTATGCAGGAACTCTCAGCACTTCTCCGCGGGAAGCTCCACTCCAAGGTCTGAACTTGCTCCGGCTCCTTACCCAGAACCGTATCGCCGAGTTCCACACCACACTTGAAGGCCTACCCGCCTCATCCCTTACGAATCCCTATATACAACACCCTGTGAACCTTGAGCGCTGGTTGATGGAGGGGAGCTATAGTAAAGTATGGAATGCAAGGAGTGAACCACTACCAGGATATGAGCAGGAGTACGGGTTCTTCCTTGAGAGCTTGATGAGCACCATCAGGCGAGTTATGTCCACAATACACCTAAAGCAGCCCCTTACATTTATTCAGGAACGAGATCGCGAGCTGTGAGGAGAACGCATACGAAAGCCTTCCTCTTAACGATGCAGCGACGTTGCTGTTCTTCAATTCTCCAACAGACCTACTTCAGTTTGCGCAACAGGTGCGTTGTTAGTCGTTTGTAATTTGAGCTGAACTAACACGATAAACAGCGAAATTGGATTATCAATCTCTCCGCACAGTCAATCACGTTTACGAAGACGAGGGAAGAAAAGGTTGATATTCCCAAGCGAGAAATCATCGCCTCAGTTTTGCAATACGCCCGCGAGCTCGAGCAAATTGTATAGACTGACGTTATACACGGTTTCCCCATAAGTTCCAGGCAAAATAATATACACTATCAAAATACTATTACAAGCTAAAAGCATCAGAGCCCAGCTTTGGCCGCATACACGGATACTCGTGCGGATTAAAAGGCAAAGAGAGCCCCTTTCTTGCGAGATCCAAACGAGTAGACTATCAATCCACTTCCGAACAACCCAACCGTGATGCCAATTGCGACTTGGACCTAGAAGTTCAGTCAGCATCGATCTATAAGCAACAGATGTGTAGGACCCACCATACGAAACCCAAGTGAAAGCCCACTGCTATATTGATCAGATTCCGAACCACGATAGTTCTGCGCGAGTCCGCCAGCTGCGGCGATTCCAGACGGAATAAGAAAGCCGATTCCGTTGACCATAACCACGAAAGCCGTGCCCCGAAAAACGCGCGAGTACAAGTTGCCTAATACACCAACGACAAACGCTCCGATTGCGCTCACAACATCACTGCGGTTGAAGATATATCGATTAGCGGCCTGGAGCGCAATGGTTGGTGTTAATAGACGGTTGGTAGGATCATGCTGATAGGCATACCTTGTTGGCTGCGAACGCGGCACAGCTTATGAATACCATCACCGGCAGCTGAATACCCCTTAGAGGTTGCATGCTCGCAAAGCTCCCAAACAGGCTGAAAAGAGGTACCAAAAAGAACAGAGTCCATTCTGGAAAGGAGTGCAAGTACCAAGGCCAATCGGGGTTTCGGTAACAACCTTTAGCTTGATAATAACTATTTGACAGGAGGTCGGATGTCACGTTTTTGAAAGTAAAAGTGCCGTCGAACGGGAAGATAGTTGTGTTGTCTGACTTGAAGGTTCCGTGAATAACAGTCTGGCTGTCAAGCAACTGGGTTGCCTGTTCACGGCGGTGGCGAGCGCTGATATCAACTAGAAAGTAAAGGTCGCTGCCAATAGTGAGACTAAACCCCAGGAACAAGCTGTAGACAATGGCGTAAACCATTTTTACACTTCCGGAAATGAGGTTTTTGGATGCTAGTTCCAGCGAGCTGCACACTAATAGATAGTTAGTACTACTTAACGTAATAATAATCAAATATACCACTCACAAACCATGAACCCAGGAAGGATTAATACTACACCTGCAGAGGAAATCGCCGAATAACAAAATATACCGGAAGGGATGCTAGCAAGTCCGCGAGCGACAAAAGAGACTAACATGGCAGCCGATATCCTGTTAATTAATTTAGCAATGTATCATCGTCTTGGAGCGGCGCATATACTCACTCAAATACGTTGGAGTACAAGGCACTTTTGCTAGCTGCATATAGCTGCAACCAACAAAGCACCATTCCCGCTGCACCAGACACCCACATGTCCACAAACGATCCACCGAAACCCACAGGACAAATAATCGCGCTACACAGCAGTGCCAGAATGCATCTAATCCTAAGGCCGTAGATTGGTTTCTGGCGCATAAGCTTCCCTAGCTCGAGCGTCCCATCTTTGGCACCGATTTCGTCATGAACCACCTTGCGATAAATGGTATGTGTCATCTGTAATTTCCCGAGGTCCAACCCTCCACCAGATTTGACAAAATGAGTTTCGGATTGATTCGATGCTGGGTCTCCAAACGAGGCAATGATGATGGAAGGTAGGTGAACGAACG
Source organism: Ceratobasidium papillatum (assembly GCA_037042815.1). Classification (NCBI taxonomy): domain Eukaryota; kingdom Fungi; phylum Basidiomycota; class Agaricomycetes; order Cantharellales; family Ceratobasidiaceae; genus Ceratobasidium; species Ceratobasidium papillatum. Next base: position 14,575 of record JAYRCO010000386.1, on the reverse strand, counting down.
ATGCGTCGACTTCCAAAACTCGCGCGGCCGCAACGAGTTGAGATTCAATACGGTGGCTGGGTGCACCATATGTCATCAATGCCTTAGCTAGACGAAGGATAAACTTTTGGCGGTCGGGAATAGCTGGCTCAAAGTCAGCGCGAGTAATCAACTGGAAATGTTGTGAAATGACATACTGTTGATATTCAAAACGATACACCGGTCTTTCATCTTCTTGTCCAGCTTTAGGGAATCCTTGAAGGTCTCACGAGCTTTGTTTTCGTCGTCGATGCGATTTGGTTTGACTCCAGTAATCCGAGGGTCGTCATCATCCAAAAGCGTTTCCCCACCTGTCGATAATGCCGAGTCTAAGCGACGCATTCGACGCCGCAAGGGGATGTTGCCCGAATCGGTCGAGTTTACCCGACTAGTTACTTGACTCTGATAACGACTGTCAATTGCTGTCGACATTGTCCCTTGGGAGGCTTGACGTTCGCCGCGGGAAATTCCATACGAGTACATCAGTTTTGAAATTGTTCCTCTCTGCTCAAGATAGTCTCCAGGGCCAGCCTCGAGAGCAGGGCCACTCCCACCGCGAGTCGCCGCGGGTGCTGAAAAATCCTCCGAGTAGCTTCGGCGCATGTTATTGCGAAGTGCAGTTTGAGGGGGCACAGGATATCCAGGGACGGCGTTGGAGTAGTCGTTTGGAGTACCAGGAGATTTAGAAAACTGCTCTAGCTCTAGTTCCTCATCGCGTAACGTATCGCCGCTCAGCGGTGCTTCATGAGCAACCGGGTTGGCGGACGGCCGCTCAGGGGGCAGACGAGTATTCGGAGTATATCCTCTATCTTGTCCAGGGTGTCCAGCACGCAACGGCGAAGGATCGAGAGGTCCAAATTCACTTGTACTATCGAGATCGAAACGGCTTCCGGAAGGCATGGGTCGGACTGAAGGAACGTATCCAGACTCTCTCCTGGCTCGATCGCGACCCCAGTGCTCATCAAAGTCGGGATTCCTCGCATAGCCTTGGGGAGGCGAGAACTGGCTAGCTTGTGTCCAGGTAGCTCGACGAGGGCGACGAAACGGGGGCTCATGGGCTCGAGGCGAGTGGATGGGCGGGGGCTCCATAACAGGGAACGATGCAGCATGGGGATAGCTCGCGTGCTCAGGATAACCAGCACTTGCCTGGGGGATCCCATCGTCGAAAGAGAACCGCACACGCGTATCACGCCGTGTCATTTGGTAGTTTGACATGGCGAGAGGTGGTAGAGGTGGAAGTCGTGAACAGAGCCAAAGTTTAGGGGCCATTCCATTCGACCATCTCGTACAAACAATTTGCCCCTATGAGACACGTGACACAGGAGTATCTGCCTGGCTCATGCTTGAGCGTCAAGTCCATTGAGACATAAAACAGAATAATTGCGCATCAGAAGTGTATTTATTTACTTAGATAAGACTTGAAATTATCCTTCAGACCAGTCTCCAGCCTAAAATAACCGCGAGACATCCATCAGTATGCGCTCTCCCACATCCTAAGCCTCCACAGAGCTATCACCAGAGGTACAACGTCTGCTCTCCTCGACGCACATAGCGCATAAGTAGTCGATACTTTGGGCACATATGGTTGATTCGCAAAAGTCTGAAGCTCTGGAATATGAAGCCGCGCTTTTTGGAGAGCACTGCGTTCTGCATCAAGAGCTTGGTTAAGAGCTGCTCGGAGACGGGCACGAAGGGAAGAATCCTGGATCATGTTTGGGCCGAAAAAGAGAGGTATGCGAGGTGCGGGTAGCTTTGAAAGAGCAGAGGGCGGAGTGGGTTCTGAATCTGTAGTACGGCATAAGAGCATCCTGGTTTTCTCTGTAGTCTTGGGGTCGAGCAGTTCTTCAGATTTAGGCATAACAAGTATGGCAGAGATGTTCGAGTCGAAGACCGCCCCATCTTTCACCGCAGACTCGTATTCAAACACTGTTAATCGGCGAACGGCTAGTCCAAGTGGTGTAGCCGATTGAATAGGAGATGACCTGATACGAGCTGCTAGAAGTTCGGCTTCTTCTGCGCACCGAGCTTGAAGTCCTGCAGTAATCTGGTCTTCTAGCATGCTATGAACCTCAACACCAGGAAATATTCCTCTATGTCGACCCTTGCCGGAAAGGAATGGGATGGATTTTCTCGAACAGACAATGTAAGCTCCTAAACCCTCTGGCCCCTGGGCATATCGAGAGTGGTGAAGGTCCGTCGGTGTTATATACGAAGGAGTCGATGGTGTTATTGGGGCGCCCGGAGGCGACAGTAGCGTCGCTGTTACTCGAATTAAATGGTCTGTACAGACAGGTCAGGACCCCAGTATGGATGCTATGCAGAGTTTGACCTTTTGGGGCATAACGCTTTGTTAAGACACATGCTCGCAATGGGCTAGAAAGCATACGCACTAAACCATAGCCCGTCAAATTCTAGTCACAGAATAACCCACAGGATGCGTACAAAACGGATTTGACCACCAAGCAAATTCCTGGTTAGACATTGCGCTGTGGCTACTGGCCCGGGGCTGAGGAACAGCACCAAGATCTTTATGGGCTTTGAGCAAGTCTTTGTTGATTATCACATTTTGTGAGGGGTCGTCTCCGTCAAGCAGAATTGAACGTGTTCGGCCAAAAATATAAGGCTCAAATTTTGCTGGAAAGGTTCCAGTAGTCGGTCTAGTTTTTCGTATCCTCTTCGTTCTCGCTCGTATCATGATATCAGTCTAAAGAATAATTTTGGGAGCATGCAAGTCTTCAGAACACTGGTTCTCGTCGAGTTCGAGAACAGATGCAATTATTAGCTAATCCGAGTGACCGTCCGGAGTCGGGACGGATCCTGTCACACCACGCTACAATAAATACTGGCGCCAGGTTCACCGTGTGTCTGCCAACATCATACGCCCGCAATGCTTGCAGCTCGAATCGTTCCTACTGTACATTTGACAAAGTCAAGATATGCTACCAGTCTAACTTTCAAGCGCTTCCTCAACGCACCGCCTGTGGCGGCAAGAGTGCCTCCAGGCGAGACCCACGATGCATTTCTCGAGCCAGTTGAAGGTCGACCAGGCGTTTCGTACTTGTCGCTCAATCGACCTAAATCTAAGAATGCTGTGAGGATTTTCTCCGAACGAGAATACCTACCCATACTCACGATCTTGTGTTTCCAACTAGATATCAATACGAATGGTAGAGGTATGCTAATTTCAAAGTCCATTCAACAGAATTCCTCCAACCTTTAGTTATCAGCAAATCATAGAGGCATTAGAGGAGGCCCAGCATGACACCAAGTGAGTCGGCTCCAAAGTTCCAGGAGTGTTACTCACCAATTGGAAACCAAAAGTCTACGTACATTGATCGTAAGGTCAACAAGTCTCGGAGCTTTCTGTGCTGGCGCCGACCTCGTCGAACGTCGTTCCATGGACAAACGTGCTGTGAACAAGTTTCTGGCCAACCTACGATCCGCATTTTCTGCACTTGAAGACTTAGCTATTCCTACGATTGCGGCTATTGATGGCCCGGCTCTTGGAGGTGGTCTTGAGATGGCACTGTGCTGCGACTTACGAGTTGCAGGTAGGACTTTTCAAACCGTAGACTAGTTCTAAAACTGAATTTTCCATAGGATCTACTGTGACAAAGATTGGGTTGCCTGAGACTAGGCTGGGCATTATCCCCGGAGCAGGCGGAACACAACGTGCGGCGCGCCTGCTCGGCCTGCCACGTGCTAAAGCGCTAGTGTTCACTGGGAAAGCTCTCAACGCCCAAGAGGCACTAGATTGGGGTTAGTATATTTAGTGTTTTGTTTTCATTATGAACTCTATTAATGGGATGTACTAGGGATCGTTGACTACGTATCCGAGGAAGGTCAAAATGCCACAGACCGTGCGCTCGCGCTGGCCGATGAGATGAGCTCAAGTGGTATGCAAAACCTCACCATGAATAGCCTTGCGTTTTCTGGACTAAGTGACATACCGTAGCTCCCCTTGCTCTCCGAGCCGCAAAGAAGGCACTTTCTATGGCACCAGATATCTCTCTAGCCGCTGGCTTAGACTTCGAACGTGCGTGTTACGAGCCGCTACTTATTTCGAAGGATAGAACGGAGGCTCTTGTTGCATTTGGCGAGAAACGCAAGCCAGTTTTCACGGGAGAATAGTGGATGTATGCGGTGCGGATGACTGGAATCAATGCGTTTCAGTTGTGGTCCAACTGATAGCCAGTGACCACGGGGTTGTTTTGCTAACAAGTCTTTGTACATAGTGATAAAACTACTTGCCAGAAGGCTACAGACCAGATAGTACAGTAAAGCACAAATAACACATTTCAGTACAATAGTTCGTACATATCGTAAGCATCAATCCCAAGCATAAAAATCAGAAACCACAGAAGGCATCACAGAACCCAAATATAAAAGACCCTTAAACACAGAATGTTAGAGCAGGCTCATAGATGCTCGCGGAGTCAACCCTTCTTGTTGAACGCGCAAGTTCAACAAGGGAGCTGAATGGCGCCGTTCCACCCGGCTTGCAGCTGATCGACCCTCAACATATTTTAGACCCACACCTGGCGGTTCGATTGGGTCGCGCGAGTCTATACTACCCGAAAGATCCGAGTCTACGACTTCCACGCTCGAGTTATTGAAATTCATTCTGTCCGTCGTGGGTGTCTGAAATTCCGTTGCGCTCTCCTCTGTTTGGTCTCGCGATGCCCTGGAATAGTTCCGAGAAGGGAAACTAACGATATGCGAATACCGTTCGAACGTATGCGCCGAGACCCCAGTCGCTACGCTTGCGCGACGTGGCCTGCGTACACTGGGATACCCAGCCTGGTCAAAGGAAGTGGGACTGGCCACGATGGCTCCCAAGCCACCAGGACGAGCAAACGGATCGACACGAGTCATTGCATCTCCAAGGAAAGATACCGAGGAAAGACGTCTGACGGTGGGACGAGGCTGGTCAGGAGCAGCAGCGCTGTTATCTGGTATTGTCGCTTTGGCGGCGGCACTAGGTTTGGCGATGAACCGTTGCACAATCCGCCAGCGCAACTTCTTGGATGGGTTGGGATCGTCTTTCTTGGACAAAGATGGTTCTGTTCGCGCAAAAGAAAATGATCTGCTGTGACGAGAAGTGCGAGAACGCTCAGGCACGGGAGGGTCTGTCGCAGGACCATCGGGCGAAGGAAATTGAGATGATGCAGAATTTTGCGGTTTGGTTGTCTGAGGCCTCGTGAAAGTCTTATGAACGAGTCGTTGGAAAAACATTGAAGTTCGTCGTCGAAGATTTTTCGGCGGCACGTTCTCGATGGGCATAGAAGGGGCAAGTGCTCTAGGGCTACCGTGAGGAACACCAGCTTCACGAAGTGTCAAGCGTCCAGAATACGTCTGAGCCAAAGTTTCAGAAGGGGGGAACAGTGAGTGCTGGCCGCAGTGGGCTAGCATAGAACTTTGAGGTCGGGAGGCGTTGTTCAAGCAGGTATAAGAGTTCGAAATTTCAGTGACAGGATCTCGGTGTGGAGCTGCTCGATTGAAAGCCGGAAACGAGCTACGGCGAGCATTGGTTTGGTGCATCTCTTCGGGGCTTGGTGGGATAACGTTGACATCCAAGACCGACTCCCGTGGCAAATAAGAATTAGAACTCGGCAGGGCCAATTCAGCGGGTCCAGTAACTTCGTCGGCTCGGCCTGATTCTACCGGCAGGCCTGTAGCGTTGCCTTGGTCCGAGGTGAGCGGTGGCTCCAAGTCTACCCCCCGGATGAATGGCTGGGATAAAATGCTCTGCTCGAGGGCATCAGTCGCAGGATGGTTGTTTCAGTCCTTCATAAACGCACCTTGTTTTTCTGATCGAGATCTAGAACAGGCAAGCGCCGGGGCTCGGAGTTGACGTATTCGTCGAACTGTAGATCAGGAGTGTGATGGGCTGCGCCAAGTTTATCACTCGGCTGTTCAAGGCTTCAGCTCAATTATGGAGCTACAACAGTTAAGTACCAGCGTACCGTATGTAGTTTCAGCAATCCGTGTGGGTGAAAATCAAGGGGGTTTGCGAGACTCGACGAGTCTACGCTAGCTCGCGGAGTCCACCAGGCCTCTGGATGCTCCTCAAAGTAGACACGAGCTTCTCCAGATGATGGATGCTGCTTAGATAGCGGTGAACTTGAAGCACAGGCAAAGTGCGCACTAAAGGGCGACGCCAGTGGCGAATCGTTTACGGAGGAGCTCGAGCCAGTGAGCGCAGGAGTGCGGATATTTTCATACGGGTTGTGTTGCAATGGACCCTAAAATACAGCTCAGACGCCAAAGCGCATCTGGTATCGGAGAAGACTTACTTGAGACGACATTGGGGAGGCGAAGAGAGCGCAAGCTTTTGCTCAGGAAAGAGTCCGGGTTCACATCCTAAGTAAGAAACCGATGAATGGCATGGACCTGAAGATCACTCCTATTCAGTACAGCGTCCCGCATGATTACCAAAGCTTCAGGAGGAGCCCTTTTTAAGCCGGCTCCGCCCCTATTTGTATTCACAGGCTCGGCATTCGGTTTTTATAGTAATCCGCACATCAAACCGTTGCCGAGCATCATCGAGCAGTGTTTATCAGCGAGTATGATACATGTCGCACATATCTAATCAAGTGTTATACCGCCCATCGCTGCTCAAGGTTGTCAGCCTGATGCATGCAGCGATTCAATGGATAGACTTACACTCCAGCAAAGTTCATACTGGTCGAAGGACCGATCGCTCCGCTGTTCCGACGGCTTGCAGCTCCGCTCTCGTCACCCGTTCGTAAATTATCCAGCTCTCGGACGACCGCGGCAAGACGTCCACTAACTCCGAGCCGCTCTCTCAACCCACGCCCGGAGACCTCGGCGGTTCCAGCTGCCGGTTCTTCTCCGTCGTACCCTCGTTCGAATTCGTTCCAGTCGCTTCGTTGCGCGAGATACGGACGCAGCAGCTGCGCATCAATCCGTCCCAGGTAGCTCTCAGTCACATATGACTTAAGCGTTTGGGCCGGGACCAGGAAGATATTACCCAGTTGTCGCAAAAACTCGTAACGTTCATCAAGTGCGGGGATAGAATAGGTTGAAATCGTATCTTGGTAAGATTTTAAATCCCTAGAAGTATTTTTTAGTCAATGAATCTATGTTTCAAACACTACAGACACTTACTTGGCAAGCATCAGCCCACCGGTCGCATTAACGGAGAACTTGCGTAGGTGTTCCAGCAGCTGACTTTGGCAGACGTTACGCGCTGGGTAAGAGAAGATCATAGAATCATACCTATGAAACGACGTCCCTATCTCGTTGAGCAGGTACTCAAGATTCTTGCCACTGATGTTCTCTTTGGCCATGTCCCTAAACTTGTCCAGCATTTCGCAGCAAGTAGTGCACGGTTCAGTATTGACGCGAGCGAAAGAAGCATCATCGTTGCGTGGCTTGAAGTCATTCTTCTTCTGCTTGCTCAATTGGAATGCAAGGTACGCCAAAACCGCTGCACCAAATGTTACATCATAGGGAATAGAAAAATTTGGACAACTCACCATCAATTATTTTCTGCATCAAGGTGTTGGCAGCTCCCTCTACTCGGCTAATCGTTTGGCTGTTAAATATGGACATTTCTCTTCGCATAGTCACCGAAGCGCTAGCCAGGGGAAGCAACGCGATATTGGTGTACTGCTGCCACAAGTGGCAGATCAGGTCTGCACTCCGGATGATCACAAGGCTTGACAGCTCTGGCTCTACCTTCAAGTCGCGAGACTCCAAGCGATTTTGAGCTCTGCGGAAATAAGCGTTAGCAAGGGATCATGAGAGCTAGGTCACCTTACGTCTCAATAGCCACCTCGATGTACGAACGCCCAAGTGCCTCCGCCAAGACGCGAAGTAGAGCTAGAGCATTTTTGGGGCTAATAGAATGTGTCAATTACAATTACCGGCACCACTCCCAACGGCTGACTAACACTTCACTCGCAGGCCCCATTTCGACGCATCGCCCGATGGCCTCCGCATGCCATTTGAGCATTCGCTCGGTCAACTCGACACTGGGCATGCCGTCCTCCTCCTTAATAGGATTTTCTCCTTCATTTTCTACCGGGGCGTTTATTCCGCTAAATTTCATAAATGCGGCAGCAGCTTGTGCGCGAGTGCTACCAGGAGCCGAAGTAGACGAAGAAGTTGCAGCAGCAGTCGCCAGCTGGTTCACGAGCCGCCCATACAAGTTCGAAGTCTTAGATTTGGAAGCTTTTTCCTAGTTCGAACGGATCGAGCAAATGAGCGGATTCAGCGAACCCCCTTACCATAGATGACTTACATGGTACTTTGTGAATCGCAGCAATAGATTCAGATACATCTCTCCCAAAGATTTGCTCTCCCGTTCGAGGTATTTCGTGCCCTCTGTATGAGACACAAACAGTTCCTCCATCGCGGTGTCCAGCATCGGTCCGAACGGACCAGCAGCACCAGTAGTAACCATCCCACCGACTGCCAAAGGATCGGTTTGTGCGATAGTCGTCATGCTTCGCATTACAGTGGCACTGAGGTCGTACTGTTTGAGGTCCTCAACAAGCGCTGCTGTTTGGACGTGAGCCACGGTAAGTATCCGAAGGAACGACAAGCCAGATATGGACGATGCTTTTTGGAGTACAGTTTCGAGGTATTGTTGTATCTGAGACATTTTAAAGCAAGCCAAGAAATTGCAAGGGGCATGCTTACCACTTGGGCGAATACCCGCTGTAAGAAAACCTGCATCACAATCGGAGGGTTGGGGAATACAGCCTGAATGATCTGAGCTTCTTGCTCGACAGTAGCTCGAATTTGAGCAAACATGGCAGAGAGTCCAGGCTCCTTTTTTGGAGCAGGAGCATACGGATCTGGAAGCGCTTGCCACCTATCAAAGAAGTTAAGACAGAACGGCAAAAAGCGGATAAGGCTTACAGTGGGCTGGTGTCGTCGGGTTGTTGTGCACGGTTTTCTGAAATAAAGAAGTCGTGCTGGTTAACATACATCTGCACACATGAAGATCCTCCGTTGAACTCAAGCAGGGTTTGCGCACAACGCTATGGGGGGAGCATAAGCTGGCATTAAAATGTGAGTCACAAATAAACCAACCGCCATCATCTTGGGATCTCCTTTCCTGTAGTATCGGTCAAATAGCTTCAGCATGTCCTTCTCGAATTTTTCGCAGTATTTCTCAATATGTTCGCGCGTCTATAATCGTTGTTCAGTGGTACACTCATAATTTGAAGCAATAATACGTACCACATCTGCTCCGGGAACGTCCACTTCCTTGGCTACGACATTCAGTCGCCTTAGGATGATGGCAACTTGCCTAGTTCCTTCACGATTCTTTCCCTCTTTCTTGAGTGCCTCCAAGCTTGAGGTATCACCGCGTGAGAGCTGGTTATAGTGGTCAAATAAGTCGTAGGCGGCCTGTGCGCGTTGTCTTGATACATGTACAGACTCCAGCTGTTCACCTGCCAAAGTTTGATTAGCGAATACGAGGCTGATGTTCAGATAAATAGCTTACCTATGCGAATTGCTGAGCGGCCAACCTCCGTAATTTTGCTCTCCATCGAGTTGAATGATTTCCCAACGGACTAGCTATACAGTTGCATCAGTCAATACAAGCGAAGCGTGCAAGTGTAAACTGACCTCGAATCCAGAATTCAGGTTTACCATCTTTTCCGAGTATTCTTTCTCTGCGTTCTTCACGCTTTGTTCAAGCATCTCCGTCTTTTTCTGAATGTCTTTTCGAATCACTAGCAGCTTATCTACAGCTGCTTCAAAGTTCCTGATAAACGGACGCGGGTCGAAGGCTTGAGGGCTGTCAGTACCAAGTTGTTGCTCAAGACAAAGCTACTAGACTTACGGCCAGACTCTTGGTTAGATTGAGCTATGAGATTCTCGGACACAGAGGACACAAATTCTTTGATGTCAAATTGATCCTACGTGTTGGATGTGTTCTAAGACATAGTATAGTGGATGTATTGCAGGCTGCCACTACACACCTCGAATGTCCGGGCACCCAGAAGGTTCTGGATGGCCGGATCCATAGTGTATATCCCGGCCATACTATTTAATGTCAATTATTAGTGCCGGTAACGATGTGTGAAGGCCAGAACTAAATGTGGTGGTTGAGAAGGCGAAGTGGTGTAATATATTACCTAACCCACGCAAACAGGTCCCGCCGATCAGCGCTAAATCCCTAACTCAACAGCCACACCCTTCCAATACCCTTGCTCAACTCCACACAGCCTAATTTCTGGCCCTGATCTACTCTTGTAATATCTTATAATGTCTAATAGTATCAGAAGTTTACCATCACCACCGCCCTCTGCCTCTCGGCCGAGCTATACTGGCATGCGGTCACCAGGCCCAGAATCTCGCCCACTTAGCATGGTTTCTTCACCCCACGCACCCGTAGCCGTCCCTGCATACGAAACGCTAGGACCGGGGCAATCATCCCAAGGAGACTCTACAAATGTAGTCCACGCCTACAACACCTTCGTTGGCAATACTATGGTCGACATTGTCATACGGTATGAATTGTAGTTTTCCTACCTAGGCTATTGGCCTTATTCGATTTTTGCACTTGCAGAATCTCCACACCCAAAGACTCCCGTGATAGCACTCTAACACTCACATGCCAAGCCGGTGGTGTTGAAAGGATCATAGGCGACCCTCAAACTCTACGACTATCCAACCCCTCCCAAGCTGAATTCAGCATCTAGTAAGAAATCCCCAAGTCCGCAACTATCTACTCCCAACTGATGTGGTCATGATAGCTTCATACCGCGCGAATCAGCTCCACTCAATGCTCTGCACAAACTTCGCATTTGGCTTACAACGCCCGAGCTGCAAGTCCGTCTATGGGCAGATGATGAGTGGGTACCAGTTGGGTCGCGATAGGCTATGCGATTTATTGTAACAGATTCTGGTTAGGCGCACAGCTTCCGTTTCCGGCTATACAAGGCGCTCGTCTAGCTCGGCTCTCCCACTCCTCGCCTTTATTCCATGTCTATAATGGATCTGTGGGCGAAGCGTCAGTGTCCTACATGGTTTCGTGAGTTGAAGCTTTATTCCTTGTTAGAGCTCGTAGTAACAAGTAACTCTCTGGTTTTAGTATAGACCCAGTCGCCTATGCACCTACCCACGACGAATATTCGATATCGCTGCGCTATGAGGCTGGGGGAATTAGTAGAGAGTTATGCAGCAATCTACGAGTACGGTTGAGTTGCGACATAAAGGATATCTCCTTCATTATCTAGTAAGCCTTTCTCAACTGAATACCTCGGGATGACCATTGTTCATCGCTTATCGTCCACGACGTAGCGCCATGCGCCAAGAATCTGACCCTAAAGGCGGAAGACACAAATTCCGCCTCTGGATTCGGTCAGCAATCGGAGGCATATGTCAGCGGTTATGGGCAGCAGATGTATGTAGACTTCTATCGATGTATAGAACATCTTCAATTTCGTTTTCAGGACATATGGCTGGGTCGGAACTTGCATTTTGAGACGGTCCAGCAAGGGAACGTAATTTTCGCGAGACGAGGAACCAGTAGCTCGATCATCCCGCGGCTTGATGCATTTTCAGACGCCCTAGACTTGCCAGCGTATTCGGCAGCGCCCCACGACGAGTTTCAGTGAATCCTTTGTATTCGACGATTGTGTAGCATATATGCCCGGTTTAATGTCTGATAAACTTTCTACAACCGATAAATTTAAAGAGCCAAGATGAAGTTTGTTTGACTTGATAGAACCAATTCGAATTCGGGGAATCTTGATGTTTCCCGAAGGCCGAGAGTAATTACATTACTTCTAATCTCGGGGATCGCACCTACGTAAACGACCGTGTGTCTAGACAAATTTCACGATAAGGCGTTTCTTCCCTCGAGGAGATGGTTCTTGTATTCAACTGCCATGTCCTTGATTGCGGACGAGGACTGCCAACATGTGGGATCGCTTGGTTCCTGTCCAAATGAGCTACTTACACACGCGTGGAAATCTGGTTTCTCATGACGAACGCGAATTCAACCCCGAGAGCCGTGCTGGCATGTTGATGTGTCAGATATACACCCGGGTCTAGTACCTGTGCGGGGATGTTATATAGAGCACAACTCGGCTCTCGGCTGCGACTTTGCTCCCCTCGAACATCGGTCAAAGTTTATGACCCTGCTCAGACCTGTCGTCCTTGCTGCGATCTGGGTGGCCACCCAGGTCGCCTACGCCACCTCGCTTGGACATGAGCAACGGGAGGCTTTTGCGTTCTGGCAGAAGCAACAGCGTCATGGGTGCGTTATGGCTTATTTCTGAGGCAAAATATAAAAATGACATTCTACTGGGTTTTTTTTTAGAACATTGTCATCTCGTCAAGTTACGAATCAGGCATGCGTCGCCGCCACGCCAGCTGAGGGCTTGACTGAAAGGTTCGGTTTGCGTAGCAACCATATTTTTCGGAATTAACGAACAAGCGTTACCATAGGCTGAATTCTCAATTGCAAGGCGGTGGAGAGAATTATGTGTTGTCTTTATGCCCTAATACGACTTATGCGCTCACCGCACCATTGGTGTTTACGGATAAAAGCCAAGAAATTAGTACTGCTGGATATCCCAACGACGACTCACGAGCGATCTTGTTGGTGAACGGTTCGACCGCTAGCGACGTGAGTTTGTTCTATGAAATGTATTGCAATAAAACTCAGTTTTACCAGGGAAGCGGCCACACTGTTGCTATCCAAGGAGGATGCGACAAATGCGCCAGCATCAAGATACGGAATATCCAGGTTCGTACCAGAAATTTGCAAGGGTATTCGAAGCGCTTATAACATTCGCAGATTGACGGAAACCGACAGGGAGCTCCGACGATTTCTGGCGGAGGAAACATAGAGATAGGCGGGTCGGCCGGGAATCAGCTTGTTGAATATGTCAAATCGCACGATCCTCGTGGATGGTCTTGTATGCATGTTGCGGAAGGGGTCTTAAACTGGTATGTAAACGCTGTGGCTTCCGTTTGTGTTACTCATGCTAACTATCACAACAGCGCAAATGCGACCATTCGAAACAACGATATTGGGCCATGCGGCTCGGACTCGTTTGGTCAATGGGCAGACGGTATCAGTTTGAGCTGCACGAATAGTTTTGTTTATGATAATTGGATCAAGGATGTGCGTCCAGCCTGCATGTTTATTAATAACATACTGACTTGTGTTCAGCCCACGGATGGAGGTATTGTTATCTTCCAATCTCCGGGTAGCCTTATCCAGAACAACACAATCTGGATCGAGAACAATACATGCCTCGGTGGTATCAATCTAGTCGACTATGACCCATTCTCCGGAAACTATACTGGCACCAGGGTAATTAACAACACCGTTATTGGAGGATTTGCTACTTCAGACCCTAGTATCAATCCTCAATACGGTTACAATAACGAGAGCGCTATAATGAAGTGAGTGCCCATGTCGTTTATTCAAAGTTCAGAGTACTAATGTCAAATCAGGATGGGCATACCTCTCGGATTGAAACCATGGTTTGGGGACAAATGGGGTAGTGCGACTGCATTTGGGGCTACTGTCACAGGCAACAGGCTGTCTGGTGCAGTAAGCATATTTTGATACACGGATGGGATTTGGCACTGACGCATATACCTCAGTTTGGCTTTGGGATACCTGTCTCAGGCGTGAAAGATTTCACTATCTTCGGCAACACCCTGTTCGGGAACACTTCGTTCATCGGCGCCAAAGGACCCAATTGCACGACTAATGACGTCCTCCCCCCGGCCGTGGATTTCGTTATTGATCCTGCCGCAGTAACGACGAGCTCGATCTCGGGAGTCTGGAAGCTACATACCATTACAGCACTTCTGTGCCTCACCCCACCTCGTGGTGGGACATCAGCTGTCTGGCCGCTAGGCACATGGCCAGATGCTTCGCCTCTCACCAACGGTACCCTTTCAGCTAATGGGACTACGGCTGGAATCGTAAACCCAGCGAGCAGCTGGTGCTTTGCTGGGGAGTCGAACACGAAATGCTTGACACGATTTGCGACGAGCTTGTTGGGCAGGCCTGTTAACCTAGTGGCAGGATAGATAGTCGATTGTAGATTGTTGACGGACATCATAGACTTCGTTTCTTGGGCATTCATGCATATACATCCACGTTTTGCTTTCAGGTCCTCGTGAATGTATTGAGGAGAGCAGCTGCTAGCCGAGCTTACTTGGCTCACTTGGCAAAAGTGTCCAATAATGCCTCCAAGCAAAGGAGGGGGATTGAAACCCTGAAAATCGAGAAAATCCCGAAGGGCAGTCTAAGCGCTCAGTCCCTTGTGCCGTCGATCGGCACGAGAATAAACAAGCCCATCTTTAGCTATCCGCCCACGAACTGACGTCGCGTTCTCTTTTATACTTCCATTCACGCTCGTTGAAGGCACCCTAATTTTCTAGACCTTACGACTCTGTACCATTTTGTTTAATACTCGACACGAAAGACTTGCTGTTGCCAAGTGCTAGATGGTGACAACGCGTAGACATGCAGCGGCCGCACTCTTGGTGTCGAGCTACGCGATTCTGAATGGCCTGGCCATCCACCCTCATGAACACA